>ML781105.1:1001432-1030257 GCA_009831015.1 Picea engelmannii | reverse complement strand
AAATCAACAAGGTAAAGTATCCCAAAATGAGCACAAAAATGCATATTCATTTGGGAAAAGGCCAAGGAAAAAATTTGTACAATGTTGGGGATGTGAGATAAATCACTTATATAGGGACTGCCCTCACAAAGCATAAAGAATGCGGACTATACACAACATTAAAGAGGATGAAATAGTGGAATACATGGGAGGAAGCATGCCAAGTATTTACACAACCTTGGACAATAAGAAAGATGAATATCAATCCACCATGATTGAAGTGCAAGGTAAGATTGATAACCAACCCATATCAATTTTGATTGATTATGTAGCTACCATAGTTACATAAATGTTAACATTGTTGAAATATTTCACTTGAAAAGATGTAAGAATAAGAAATACTAGTTTGTTTAGTTATCCACATAAGATAAGAGAAAGATCCATGAGTTGGTTAAAGATTGTTCGATAGACATTAATGGAATTAGCACAAAGGTAGATGTAAGTATCATACCCTTGGGTTCATATGACTTTCTAATTGGCATGGATTGGTTATAAAAAGACCATGTTGTCCTATACTATTACAACAAGACAATCACATGTCTTGATGAAGAAGGGTAGCAAGGAAAGATTCAAGGCATTCCAAGAGTTGTAGTTGTTAGAGATATTTCAGATATGTAGTTGAAGAAGAGTTTTAGGAAAGGATTTCATATTTTTGCAACCCATATAGAAGAGGCACCCAAAGAAAAAGTGGAAAGAATTGAAGACCATTCAGTCTTGAGGTATTTTGAAGACGTGTTTAGAGAAATTATAGGATTTCCACAAAAGAGAGACATTTATTTCTCTATTGATTTGGCTCCAAGAGCTTCCCCAGTGTCTAAGACACCTTACAGAATGGGAACACCAGAATTGAAGGAGTTGGAGATGCAAATTGAAGAGTTGTTGAAGAAGGGGTATATAAACCCAAGTGTTTCTCCTTGGGGTTCCCCAATTCTTTTTGTCAAGAAGAAAGATGGAATTATTAGGTTATGTATTGAATTCAGACAACTGAATAGGGTTACAATAAAGAACAAGTATCCTTTTCCAAGAATTGATGATTTGTTTGATCAACTGAAATGCGTAAGAATATTTTTGAAGATTGACTTGAGATCAAGTTATCAACAAGTAAGGATAAAAGAATAAGACATCAACAAGACAACATTCAGGACACGATATGGGAATTATGAATTGATGGTAGTGCGATTTGGGTTGTCAAATTCCCCAACAAAGTTTATTTGTTTGATGAATGGAGTGTTCAGGGAATACCTGGACAAGTTTGTAATTATGTTCCTATATTATATCCTCGTCTACTCTAAATCATAAAAGGAACATGATAAAAATTTAAGAATGGTGTTGCAGGTTTTGAGAGAGCATATATTTTATGCTAAGCTAAGTAAGTGCATCTTTTATCAAAAGAAGATTCACTACTTGGGGCATATAATATCAACCGCAAGGATAGAAGTTTATCCTGAAAACATAGAGGCCATTAGAGGATGGTCAACGCCAAATAATGTGACAAAGGTCAGATCATTGATGTGTCTTGTAGGTTATTACCAAAGATTCATAAAAGGGTTCTCAAAGATTGCAAGTCCAATCACTTCCTTGCAAAAGAAGGGAGTGAAATTTGAATGGACTTCCAAGTGTGAAAAGAGTTTTGAATAGTTGAAGGGAATATTGACAAGTGTACCAATCTTGAAGATTGCATATCCAAAAAAATATTTTTTTATGTGCATTGATTCCTAAAAGGAAGGACTTGATAGAGTTATTAGTCAAAGGGACCATGTTGTATGCTATGAGTCCAAAAAATTAAAATAGCATGAGAGTAATTATGCTACACATGAATTGGAGTTAGTAACGATTGTACATGCATTGAAAATGAGGCATTAACTTATGGGTAATAAATTCTATCTAAGAACAGACTATTGTGGTCTGAAGCATTTGTTGGACAACCAACACTAAATCCTAGGCAAACTAGATGGCTGGAATTTCTAAGTGAATATGACTTTGAAATTAAGCATATAAAGGGAAAGGAAAATCAATTGGTGGATGCACTCAACAAGAGAGATCATGAAGTGGTACATGACTGATATGAATGATCAAATCATTGCAGATGCAAATTCATATCAACATTATTTTAAAATAAAAAAGACATTACAACAAGGTAATTTTAAACAAAAATTTAATTATTATGAGTTGAAAGAGGATGAAATTCTCTTGTACAAAAGTAAGGTGTATGTGCCAAATTCGAGTGAGATGAAAAAAATAGTTTTGAAGGAAATGCATAATGTGCCATATGTGGGGAACCTAGGACATAAAAAAAAATTGCATCAGTAAGAATCCAATACTTTTTGCTGGGAATGAAGAAGGAAGTGGATAAGTACATAGCCAGATGTCTAGAATGCCAAAAGGTAAAGACAAATCATATACATCCAAAACATTTTCTACAACCATTTCCCATTCTAGAATGGAAGTGGGAAGTAGTTACAATTGATTTTATTACTAAGTTGTCCAAAAAATTTAAGTAACATGATTCCATCATGGTGGTGGTGGTGGATAAATTGACTAAAGAAACACATTTTATTGCAGTAAAGACTACACACAAGGAAACAAATATTGCAGAAATATATATGAAAGAAGTTGTTAGTCTACATGGAGTGCCTAAGGAAATAGTTTTGATAGAGATATAAACTTTAGATTCAATATTTGGAAAGGTTTATTCAAAGGCTTTGGAATAACTTTAAATCTTAGTACAACGTATCATCCAGAGTCAGATGGGAAAACAGAAAGGACTAATAGCATAATTGAAGACATGCTTAGAATGTATGTGATGGATCAACCATTAAAGTGGGAAGATTATATTCATTTAGTTAAATTTCCATACAACAATGGGTATCAAGCCTCATTGGAAATGATTCCATTTGAGGCCTTGTATGGAAAAAATGTAAAACACCCATGAGTTGGGATAATCCAATACACAGAGAAGTTGTTGGGACAGAATTGTTAAAGGAAATGGAAGAGAAGATGACAAATATAAAGAATAATTTAAATTCTTCCCAAGATAGGAAAAAAAGTTATGCAAACAAGAACAAAGTTTTTAGAGATTTTAAAGTGGGATAATACGTATTTTTAAAACTAAAGGCAAAGAGAAGTTTGCTAAGATTGGGAAATTGCCCGAAGTTGGCACCAAGATATTGTGGACCTTTTGAAATATAAGAAAATATAGGGCCAGTTGCATACATGTTATCATTTACTGAATCCATTAGACAACACAATTTATTTCATGTGTCATTATTAAATAAATATGTGTATGACCCTAAGCACATAATTGATTGGAATGTGATCCAAGTGGAACACGAAGGATATTTTGAGGTGGAAATAGTACACATTACGTAAAAGTTCTCAAGAAAAAATACATAGGGATGGTAAAGGTTCAATGGACCTTCTATGGTCCTGAAGATGCTACACGGGAGCATGATGAAAACATGCAGGAAAAATACCCACAAATGTTTAACAATTTTGAAGAAAATGGAATGCAAAACTCCATTTTGAGCAGCTAGAGTTCCAAAACCACATCTCAGAGTCCTAGAAAACTATGTTCAGAACCTTGATAAAATAATGGCTCATTCCCTGGGTTATCCTTAATAAATGGATGGTGCATACCTTGGTTTATCCTTTATAAATAATCAATGCATTTATTGGGTCAACGAGTTGAGAGGAACATGAGATTACGGTTGGAGTTGTTGTTGGAGTTGTAAAATTACATAATTTTTATTTTCTAAGTATTGTGATGTAAATTTTAATATATGTATATCAACATAGAGTGCACCGAGGATGAAACACAATTTTAGGGGAGGGGGAATGTAACATCCCCACTATAATCCTTGGTTTAATTAATGCTTCTGTAGATATAATGTGTGTCTATTGTTGGAATTATTGATTGTTTGTTATCATTGATGGAAACATGAGTCAAACATGTACAACAATCAGAGAGAAAAGAATATCACCTTGGGGCAGAGGAAGATCATCCTGGGGCATAAGCAATTCATGATCACTATTGATCATAATAGGATCACCAAATTATCCTATTTTCCTAAAGTCTAGGAGAGGTAACATACAAAGAATTCACATACAGAAGGAGTAAATAATGCACAAACAATTATAAAAATTTGAGAAGAAATATAGTATTGTGATTGTGTATAGATAGTGCATAAAAAAACCCAATGATACAAATATTATAAGGGAAGGTGCATTGCAATAGTTCTATCGGGATTGAAATACCCATTATAAACTCCAAAAGAACCATGGAAGAATCATATCCATTGATGTAGTTATTGGGACAATCCTGGACCATCAGATCGCACAGAAGCCAGAGCCTAATCGTTGGATCAAGTAGGCTTTGTGACTTTATAGCTTCTCCACTTTTGATATTATTGAAGACAAGGAAGAGGAATGAAATCCCAAAAACCATGAAGTATTGAAACCACAAAGGGTAAAAACCATAATTTCAAAATCTTGTCGACCCTTGATTTGGAATGAAAATATTGAAATTGTCAGATTGTGCTAAAATGAAGGAGGTCAACTATGGAATTGACCTAATCCAGTGATAAGAATTTAGATAAACTAATAAATATTGAAATCCAAAGCCCCATAGCTAACATAAGTCATCGATAAAGACAAGGAAAAATCTATGGTGATAGATCTATTCGAAACTTCGGCAATGATTGAAGGATGGTATAAAAGTGCCAAAACTCCCAAATCTACGAAGTAAAGAAATGTCAAAATCCTAGTCAACAAGACCATGTCATCAATTTATGACATGTGGATTAATCAAATAGTGACAAGTGTCAAGGTTGATGTGGTACATAAGGAGTGTAAAAATAACAAATCAAGATGGCACATGGCACACTCACCAAGGGTCCATGTCATAATAGGTGACATCAGTACGTTGTGTCAGTTCAATTCTAAAACCTATGGGGATAACCAACTTCTCCTACCTGAAGAAATACCTAGAGCACAGAAGGCCGAAGTCATGAAATAACGTTGATCATTGATCTAGTATTTTTTGACTGTTCGATCGTACATGGGAATTAATAGCCATCCCAATGTTGACTACTCCGGGATTACAAGGAATCCAAAACAGATAAAGCATCGAAGGGATAATTAAAGAATTAAAATTAACCATTGATATAGTTCTAAAGCATTCTCGATCGTTCAATCGAGTACAATGGAAGGATAGTGTAAGGAGTACTAAAAACTGACAGCAAGCAGTCACTATAACTTTATGAATTATTCGATAGGTAAAACTCTAGAAGGAGTGAACTACTTCATACCTAGAGTCACGAATAGTCGAATACCCAAAAAATGGGAGCTACATTTCCCCTAAGCCTACGGTCCTAGTTCCTGGATATGTGAAGGTTATTAAGCAGAGAAGTGTTGATCTACACTCCGAAAAAAGTTTCTCCGGGAGAGTTGGAAGACTACAAAGGTCAGAGTCTCAAAACATGCAAGTCCCGAAGTAAAAGAGAACCATCCATCTCAACTTGTAAATAAAGCATGATCGTCTGTCGAGGAGGAAGATTCATGGTGGATATCCAAAATCACAACGTAATGTGCATTAAGTTTGTGGACACATGTTAGCACACGATTAAAGCACACATGGGAAGTCCATTAACAAAACACCTTGTTGAGTTTGCACGAACCATCCACGCAACCACAGATTAAGTCAGAACCATCTGATCTACTAGTGAAATAGAGTATACACAGTTTAGAGAAATTTACTTCGGGAGAGTTGGAAGAATGAAAAGGCTAGAGTACCAGAGGACTTGGTTTCAACATTGGTCATGTGATAAGGTAAATAAACTAATAAGGAGCACAAAAGGGCCTATAATTAAATAATCCCCTAGAAATTTGAATATCATGTCATGTAGGAGAATAATGGGGGAAATAGAAAGAACTAATAGAAAAACGCTTGGAATGGATAAGCTTATGGTTTTGAGCTTGTGGTCACATAAAGGAAAGATAAAGCACCTAGGGATTAACTCTATTTCCTATAGAAAACCTAAAAAGAACACCATAACAATATAGAGAGATGATAAAAGATCAATTATTCTCTGTTGGAGAACTGGGGACTCATTAGAAGCATAAGAATGAAATAAAGAGGTATGGGATCGAGTTAAAATAAATCGATCCATACATGTGATAGATTTATGAAAATCCCTCTTACTAAATTGAAAATCTTTCACGATAATGTATGAAGAATAATAGAGGAAAATATTAATAAGTTAAAATATTTTTTATTATTATTGATAATTTAAATGAAGAGGTGCAATGGTTCAAACAAAGGGACCCAATGCTTCAAAGCTTACACCAGTTGGAAGACTATATAATTAATAAAGAACGGTGAAGAAGAAGGTGTCTCTACATTCCAAATCAGAGGATCAAAAGCAGAAGCAGAGGCCAAGAAGGAAATATGGAGATAATTATGCAGTTAGGGTGGAAGGGAGGAGAAAATAAGGATTCATATCCTTTTCTAAGTAAACTATGAAAATAAGGGAGTTGGTTCCCTAAAACAAGGGATTTGGTGCTTCCTATGGTTGGTGTCCTTCACAACCACATATTATTCTTTATAAACTTTGTAATTCTTGTTAAGTATACTTATATAATTTATTCTTAAATACAAGTCGATTTTTTATTTACTATGATGATAAATAGAATAACAAAGTAATAACTACTTTTTTTAAAAGGTAATATTGATTCACCCCCCCTCTCAGTATTTGAAACAATTGGTATCAGAGCGAAGTGCTTTCAACAAAGTCTAATAATTGGAAGGTAGATCCTGAAAATAATGGATCAACAAGAAAGAATGTCTTCCAAAAAAGCACCATTGTTTAAAGGATATTATTATCCTCTATGGAAATAAGAATGAAAATCTACCTTATGGATCTTGGTTTTGATGTTTGGCAATCTATAGAAAATGGGTACACTGCACCAACTACTCCACCCATAGATACTACAAGAAAGAAGATTTGCAATGACAAATCAAGAGCAGTCAATTCCATTCTAGGAGGGTTAACAAATCCTATAATTGTGAAGGTAATTCATTGTAAGTCATCTAAGGAGACCTGGGACAAACTAGAGATTATATATGAAGGAGATAACAAAGTCAAGGAATCCAAACTACAACCTACAAAGATCAGTTTGAAAATTTGAAGATGAAATAAGAAGAGAACATTGTTGAATATCTTCATAGAGTAGATGAGGTAGTTAAATCAATCAGAGCAACTGGAGAAGAACTTAAATACAAACCCATTGTACAAAACATCTTAATATCATTACCTATGAGGTATGATGCCAATATTTCTACAATTGAAGACATAATAGATCTTGACAAACTCATAGTAGATGAATTCCATGGAATTCTTACAACATATGATATGATGACGGGACCAGAGAAACAATCAAAAGAATAAATAACCTTTAAGGATTCTAAAGAAAAGAATAATTAGGAACATATGTCTAATGAATATCAGTCAGACATATAAGATGTAGAAGAGGCCAATTTTATAAGGAAACTCTAGAAAGGATCTAGAAAATATAAAGAAAAGTTACCCTTGAAATGTTTCAACTATGGTAGAATTGGACACTTCGATAACAAATTTCCCTATCCTAAGTAATAGGAAAATGATGATGAAAGTACTTTCAAAAATCAGAAGAAGAGAAAAAACAAATATAAAATGAATTTCTACAACAAGAAGAAAACTCTCTTTACCAAAGAAGACAGTAGCTCATCTGAAGAAAGTGAAGAAAAGGAGCTAGAGCTTCTATTTATGGGAATGAAAACTCAAGATGATATTCATTCAAAATATCAAGAAGAAGTGAACCTTGAGGAAGAATTTATCCATGCAATTGAAGAACTAAGAAAATCTAAAAATAAAAACAAGTTACTAAGGGAAAAACTTCTAAAGTTTGAAGAAGTTATAAAATCAAGAGAAAAGGAGGTTTCCAAAACCACTAGTGATTCAAAAAAAATGATTATTGAGTTAAAAACCCAACTCAAATAAAACCAAAAGAAAAGAAGAAATGTTGAGTAAGGAAATCAATAAAAAACAACAAACATGTAAGATATTGGAAGATGAAATAATTCAACTAAAAGGAAAACTAGAAAAATAAGACATTCAGTCTAAGTTTGAAAATAACTCAAAAATATTGAAGAACATTTTTAGCAGTCAGAGATCATCAAATGATAAGACATGACTGGGATATGATCCCTCTATAGAACAGAAGAATGGAAAAAAACCAATCAACTATGTAGATGCTCTTAAGAACTCCATAAGAAGAGAAGAAAGTAAGGAAAGGACAATACCATTGAAGGATTTACCAAATAAATATAAATATGCACTCCCTACTAAAGAAAAAAATGACAAAAAGAATAGAATGATCAGAAGGAATCCATCTCACATAAATCAATATATTTTCCTTGGATATTTCTATTCCTGCAATAATTTTGGACATAAAGCAGTACAATGTAAATCTTGTAGAAAGTACAATCCAAGAAATGTTCAAAGATATGAAAACAATAAAAATAATGAAAAAATAAGAAATCATAACTCATTCTCTCCCTTACAATACTTCAATATTGAATTCCAAGAATGAAACAATTATGGTCATAAGTCTAGTGAATGTATATTCCCAAAGTACTCCATGAAGTAAATTATAAGAAGATATGGAGAAGAAAAGATAAAGTACAAAGGAAGAAAAATGATGAAGATATTGAACCTGAAATAGATGAAATTGATAATAGGAGAATGATAGGTGAAGTGTCTAATAAGGTATATGAAAATCAGAGTTATGCATATGAAGTGGATCAAGATCAAGAAAAGAAAACTCCTAAAGAAAAATGTGACACATTTGCAGAACTTGATAATGTCCTGCAAATAAATTATTCGTTACCCAACAAATAGAAAATGATAAAAGAAAATTCTCAAGAAAAGGATGAAGAAGCTTCTATTGCACATGACAATAATGATGATGATGAAATTTCAATAGGATATCAATCATAATAATTAAGCGATGATGATCTTGGAAATTTTCAAACACTATTTTGATGATCTACTAAAACTCCTCCTCAACAAAAAAAAAAAAATAACAAAAGAAAGAAAGAAGGAATTAGGGAATACTTAAGAATGTTTCTGTTGATACCCCTATGAGTATTGAAGCACTGAATAATGAAGAGGACCTTGGATTACAAATGCATGAATAGATAAATGGCATCGTTTAAAGAAAATTGGTTTAATGGTATAACTCTATGTAGGATCTGACATGGTTTGTTGCGGGTCTTCATCTTCCCAGGAATAATGTTGGCTATGTATTCTCTCGACAAAGTTATGTGAATGGTTTCTGAGGAAGATCTATTATGGTACATGGTTGGTACATATGTGAGCTCCATTGATATATCTTATGATAGAGGCATATCATGTGTTATATGAAACTTGTTTAAGGCACATTGTTGGTACATTGTTAGGGCACATGCTTATGATCCTGATATATGCTTGGTTCACTTTTGGCACATACTCTTGACATATATTTTTCTTCATGATTGATGCATGAGATAGTATGTATGATTGGAATACACTTAATGTATGGTGTGGTTTTGTTTATTACTCTCTCTTCCCACCTCTTGGGCTGACCCAGGTTCATATATAAACAAGCTTCCAACAAATCCCTCTAAAACTATCGGCCCTCCTAGTGAACCAGAAGGCAACACAACACATAGAGTGTACTGGACAGTCTCACCCAAGATAGTTCTATGGGTGACTGCAATGCTCATATTCTTGGAGTCTAGGAAAGAGTGGGGATTGGTGGTTGTACTTCGTGATCCCCATTCATTTACTATAATATCCATCTATGTTAGATATTTTGTCATTCTTTATTAATTCATGTAAATCAACAAATCTAACTACTTCATCGAGACATTAATATAATATTTAATAATTTATAGAAAATACATAGACAATAATCACTTCACATAACACATGATCTACCATGGTTCACCCTCTCCTGGGATACGTCCACAACGATTTGGCAAATTCTTTATTTTATTATAGTTCTGTAATATATGGCGTCACACACTCTACAAATCCGTTTATACGATCCCAAAACAAAATCTACAACCTTTGCAAGGTTGAGTAGATTTTACCAAGCTCCTTAGCATGTGATATAACCCTCAAGGTCCAGTTACTTGTGTTAGCACTGAAAGTCACCCTCAGATTGTGGAAGGATAAGCCTAGTACCCATCAAAATGTTTGGTGGATGTTTGATTTATGTGAGTGGAGGTCAAATGGAGAAAACTCAATATAGGAATGATTTCAACACAGAATTGGACAAGTAATGCACATGGAAGTGAGGGCCACAACTTACTTCAGTCAGTGAATTGAGTTTAAGTGTGAGGAGAGGGAATACTTAGTAAGAAAGGTGGACAAGACTACTATGGGCATTAGGCCTTCAAGCAACTTGGAGAAGAAAAACACAGACTCAAGATCACTCTTAAGGTCAACCTTCAGACACTAAAATATGTCCAAACAACATAGTCACAACAACACAATGATCAAAATTTCACCACCATGCAACTACAACAACTTGATTGGATCCTCCATGCCCAAGCCATTCAGTGTAAGAGGGGAAAAAATCACAAGGAAGATGACTCAAACTGGTCACGATACCTTTGCAATCAAACCTACATTACAACAACATAACAACCCTTGACTGGATCCTCCATGCTTGAGTGTTTTAGAACAGATTTTACAAATAGAAGAAAAGAGGTTCACTTCTATTAATCTGAAAGTCTCAAATCCGATACATAACCAGAGAACAGTTATGGCATCAAAACATTACAAAATAGGGAGCTCTTCTCAACTAGTTGACGACCTTAAAAAAATATTAAAAGTATCTATTTATGCTCAGAACAATACACCACTACGAAGAGTGTGACCTGGTCACTACAATCAAATATTTGCGTCAATGAGATCTTCTATCAAAATGAACGTGCACCCCTCTGTCATATGTGAGCTCAGATCAGCATGGGTTTTGCAGGAAAATATGCCCACATGGGTACCACGGGCTGATGGTTTAGTCCCCACGACCGGGCCTTCCATGCCTTCCATTTATAGAGTGAGTCGAGGTTTCAACCACCAACTCCACTTTCATTAACTACCTTTCCTCAGAGATTGAACGAGAGTTAATTCTCATGGAGCATCCACATGCCAATACCATAAGGGTACCACCTGTCTATGCTGACAGCTGCCATGCATTTGGCTCTCCAAGGCTTAGGGGATAGCTCTTGTTCCTTTGGCTCCTCTATGTACTTTTACCCGGAGCTGGCGATCTGATGATGCATGTCTTCTTGAATCGAAAAACCGAGAATTACTTCATGTCTCCGAACTCCGGGAAAATCAAATCTCAAACCTCCTCTACCTTTAGCTTCTTTTACCTAGAGTCATAGATCCGCTGACGTGTGGCCCCACTGATGGATGGTCCAGATTCACTTCAGGGCTTCTGGCACTTCAACACTTCTGGCTTAGATCCTTTGAAAAGTTTAAATCCCATAATTCTCCAGAGCGCCGAATTCCGAAGTGAGGGATCTGCCTCCATGTGTCCTCAACTTTTGATGGCTTATATTATTTTGGGAGTTAGGGATTCAGCCCTTTGGAACTTTCACACACTTCTCACTTCAAAACTCCTGAAGTTCATTTCCCTGAACACTTGGATCAACTACCACCTGTCTCCTTAAAGATCGACGACTCTTTCTTTCTTCGGGCCTTCAAGGATTTTAATGGAGCTATATTTCATGTAACTTTGAAATCCCAAATACCCGGGGGCCATTAATCTGGAATGCTCCTGGAATCTCTGCCGCTGAAAAAATTCAACCTGTTTGTTTCTTGCCCTTCGAGCCCAAAATGGACTACCGTGAATGTTGTGTCTGGCGTCCATGGTTGCGGCTTGAGTGAACAAGGACTTGGATGACTTGCTTTGGGTTGGGGAAAACAAAGATAACAGTGACTGAAACAAAGGAGACGGGTGTTCATCCTTAGAGAAAAACATATAGGTTTAGGGCCAAGACTTCCTTTGGGTAAGACATCAAGGGGAATCAGGGCACTCAAACAAAAGGAGCAAACAAAAAATGGCTTTAACAGTCGAAGGGGAAAATTCAAGATCTGGCCTGCGAAAAGGAGAGAGGCAGGGAAAGGATACAAACTTAGGTATTCTCAACAATGAACACATATGACTCTAGACAACATTATGTGATAACAACTTGGATTTCTGCATCCCAAAAACATACAAAAAGGTATATGATCTTACAATATTTTTCCTAGCTACATAAGGTAGTCTTGTCTAACATCCTCCTCTCCCTCCCCACCTAGACCTCCTAGAAACTTATTTATACTTATTCTTAGATTGTTATCCATTACACTGTCCTAAAAAAACCCTAACCCTAATATGGTTAGGTTTCCCTGCATGAATGCCTTGCATGCTTTCCTCGCACATGCTTCTTTTCTTTCCAAATGTACTTTACTTCATTCTGGTTTTTTCCTCCAAAAATAACATCTCCTCAAAAATAGTCCTGCACCCACCAGGCCCCCAACACTGACATGTGGCTCGTCCCGAGCCACCTAGGCATTGCATGCCCCCTTAACAACCTCTACTATGATGTGGAACTTGTGTGTAAGTTCCCTTCCTTTGTCTTGGATCTATGTGCCTTTTTATGTTAGCATCTCTAGTGCTTACATTGTGACCTCCTCTTGTATGATCACTATGCACTCTGATGTGTTTGTGCCATGTTCATCTTTTATTTCTCCAGCTACACGATTATCTTTGTTTCTTTCTCTTGGAGGGGTTCCATCTAGGCTTCTCATTCCTTCTTTTGCGTCTGCACATCTTTTAACTCTTCCTACAACTTCTTCATATCATGCATCCCTTTCATATGATCAGTGACGCTCATTGTCTTTGGCCTCTCCTTGAGGTCCTAGATTTCTATGCTTATTATTTTTTCCTCTTGGTCCCACTGCTAGACCTGCTCATCTTCCTCCATCGTTATCAAAAGCTGCGATGCTTTTGCAAACAATTATGTTGTTGCATTGAATCGTTTCTCTATCTCTACTAGTTGGAGTGCAAATTTTGTTTTCCTCTTCTCTCAGACCTCATGAGGGGTTGTGGGATTGAACATCTATTTTAGGCATCAATCTCTTTCTTTTATTGGTCAATTGTCTGTGTGATGAGGTTGATATTCTCCTCTGTGACACTCTCTATTTTCTGTGTGTTGTTCAGGATTCATTTATATGTTTCATTCAATCCATGCTCTAGCCTTTCTACACATTCCTTTTCTTCCTTGGTTTCAATCTTGACCTGCTTGACTACTAGTTCTAATGCTTCCTTTACATTATTTGTAGGTTGCAATCTTGTTACGTCTATTTGTGCAAGCGAGTGCGCCTCCTGCACGACACTGACTCGAAGCTTGTATAGTGCCTTGGTTGGTATCCTTTCCAGTACCAAATATACTTGTGCCAGATATTTCAGTGGTGTCTGGGCTATCATTTCATCCATCTCCAACATGTTGGGTGTAACTGTGAAGGTCAGGCTCCCCTGCGCTATAGTTTGGATGGTATCCTGTTTTCTCAACGCAGTCCTTTACTCTTCTTTTTTTCCTATTGGGAATGATTTTGTGCCTCTTCCAAGTCTATGCACTCCTATGATCTATTCTAGGACCTACCTTATACCGGCCAACACATCCTGAATTCAACCCCTTTGGTGTTGGGAGTCTTTTAACTCCTCAGTTGCACATTATTATATTGAGGATACACAGTGTTTTATGGAGGTGGTACCTGGTTAAAATGGGGTGCAACTTGTCCTTTCATCATTTCTTATTGCACCCTATAGGTATATGATGTTCTTTCCTGCATTAGTTCCATTGTTCTACAGTCTTTGTCATCATGACCCACTGACTTGAAAAAGTTGCAATATGAACTCTTGGTATTGTCTGCTACTTCTGCGTCATTGGAAAATGATATGGATCATTTCCATATGTTTTACAGATCTCTCACCATGGTCCTCCTATAGGTAAATTGTTTGGTAGCCTTGTTTCCATGTACTGCGTGAAAGTTGGGCACTCATTCTTGTAGTGTTCTTCTCTTCTACATGTGGTACACCAAACAACTTCTCTTTTCTCTTTGCCCCTATTCTGGTTTAGTTGAAAAGTGATATTCTTCATATCCTCCTTCAACACGTCTATAGTTGGATCTATCTTTTGGTACTAGTTCTCTTAGAGTTGTAGGGCTGCTTGTAGAGCCTCTGTCTGCATCTAAAACTTTTGTTGCCTCAAAGGGTATTTAATATGTGGTAATAGGGAGTTCAAAAAGAGATGTCTATGTTTAATATCAATCATGACATAAATCAACTTACGTTTAAGAAGTTTAAACCTCTGATCGATCTCCCAAACATACTCACTTTGTTTCTTCTTGATTTCAATTATCTCATTCATGTACTGATCATCTAAGCTAGGATTCTGAAATTCATTTATCAGTAGCTTCTTGACATCTGCAATCATCCTTTTTGTTCTTGGGGGATTGTTTGTAGCTAATCTCATGTACCAATCCAGTGCACAGTCTCTTAGCATGATAGATAACTATGCAATTTTTTTATCCTCATCTATGGTCTTCTTTTCTTCCCAAATATTCTCATGTATAAACAAGTGTTTTTCATGATCCTTTGATTCCTCTCCCTTGAATTTAGGTAACCTGATGGTGGGATCATGTCATGTCATCTTGAACGATGATGAATTATGACCTTCGCATGGTGTAGATACTTGAATACTACTTCTTGAACTGGCTCATCCAATTGTTTCTCCTTGGTTGGGTGAAATTACTGTTGTCTTTCTTCCACTAAAGTTCGGTTGTCTAAACGGTGGTGTTCTTTATGGTGTATTAGCCACACATAGGTTTAAGGGTTCCACACTGACACTCACATGGATAGGAGTTCTGCCTTTTGTTCCTTCCCCTGGACCTCTTGCCTTCATTTCATATTTTTTCTGTAGGATTTCCTCAATTTGCTCCACAACCCAAAGATCCTCTACCTCTTCTTCATCACTTGCCAAGCTCTCTCTCTCTATTTTGGCTCACTTCTTATTATTCATATTATGTTGGTAGGGTACTCCACTGCATGTTTTTATAGTTGATGCCATTATCTTCTTGATATGATCTTCCTCTATCATGATTGGGTACAAGGCCTCCTCCATATTTCCTTTATCCATCTCTTCTTAGTGCTTCCCCCATGCACACAGGGAAGTTTAGTTGTTTGATGTCGTAGTCATCACACCTTTGTTATACAATAATATCTTGATGGAAGTATAAAATGGTCATATATACCTACCTCTGAGTCCCTTTAGGAAATATTTCTCTGCTATGTTGTAATACTTCACAGTATCTAATACAAATTATGTGATAAATCCTACAACAATACTATCTAACCAGAAATCTATTGCAGGCGTGAACTTGTTATCAACTTGTTGTAGTTGCACGATCTCCATCGGATTCCACTCTAACTGTCTGATCCAATTTGTTGTCTGGTTTTATTTCAACCTCAATATTCACTCTTTCAACACATGTGGGAAATCACATAAAAACACTTCATGCAAGTCGCTAAACACGTACTTGTCCAGATATTTGTGTGGTGTTATTTTAGGGTTTTTGTTTTCTTTCTGTGCAAACTCCATCTCGTTTTTTTCCAGCGAGCTTTCAATCTCTGCCTTTGCTGGATTCCATGGTTTGAACATTCCTATTTATAGCTTCATTCTCTTTGCAATTCCTTCATAGATCCCACTCACTCAATCCCATGCAATTCTAGCCGAAAACAAAACCATTTTTAGGTTATTAATATCTCTTCCCACTTCTTGGGATGACTTAGGTCCATATCTAAACAAGATTCCAACAAATACCTCTAAAAATATCGACCCCCTAGTGAAATATAAGGAAACACAACACACAGAGTGTACTGCGCAGTCTCACCTAAGATAATTCTATGGGTGACTGCAATACTCATATGCTTGCGGTCTAGGAAAGAGTGGGGTTTGGTGGTTGTACTTCATGATCCTCATTCATTTACTATAATATTAATCTATATTAGATATTTTGTCGCTCTTTATTAATGCATGTAAATCAACAGATATAACTACTTCATCGAGACATTAATCTAGGATTTAATCATTGATAGAAAATACATAGACAATAAACAGTTCACATAACACATGATCTATCATGGTTCACCCCCTCCTGGGATACATCCACAAAGATTTGGAAAATTCGCTCTTTTATTATAGTTATGTAATATATGGCACCACGTGCTCTACAAATCCATTTATACGATCCAAAAATAGACTCTACGACCTTTGTAAGGCTGACTAGATCGCACTAGACTTCACATCCTATGATCTAACCCTCAAGATCTAGTTACTTGGCTCTCCCGCATCTCAACAACTTACAAAACATTATATGATCTTACAATATTTTCCCTAGCTACGTAAGTTAGTCTTCTCTAAAATCCTCCACTCCCTCCCCACCTAGACCTCCTAGGTACTTATTTATACTTATTCTTGGATTTTCATCCATTACAATGTCCTACAAAAATCCTAACTCTAATATGGTTTGGTTTCCCTGCATGCATGCCTTGCATGCTTTCCTCGCACGTGCTGCTTTTCTTTCTAGCTGTACTTTACTTCATTCTAGGTTTTTCCTCCAAAAATAACATATCCTCAAAAATAGGCCTGCGCCTAACATGTGGCATGAGTTTAGATGGTAGATGCATGGACATGTCCAATGATCGTTATGGTAAGAGAAGATCATTATTGAGGATTTGAAATATGTTTTAGTAAAGAAGTAGTATGTTGAAGCAAAAGAAGATTACAGTGGTATCATATTTTTCATCTTGTAGAGAAGATAGAGGGAGACATACCCAAAGGGGGAGTTATTATTAGATAGAGGGAGATTACAAACTCTGAAGATAACCAACTTCTCATACCATTAGAAATACCCAAATCACTGAAGGTCGAAATCATGAAATAACGTTGATCATTGATCTAATATTTCTGGATCGTCCAACCGTATAGGGGAAGGAATAGTCATCCCAATGCTGACCACTCCAGGATTACGAGGAATCACAAAAAACTAAAGCATTGAAGGTAGAAGTAGTGAATTAAGGTTAACCATTGATCTACTTCAGGATAATTCTAGATCATTCAATCGAGTACAGTGGAATGATAGAGTAAGGAGTACTAACAACTGACAACAAGCGACCACTGCAAATTTATGACTTATTCGGTAAGTAAGACTCTGGAGGAATTGAATTACTTCAGAGTTCAAGTAACTTGCAGTCCTGGAGTCACGAATAGTCGAACACCTGGAAAGAAGGAGCTACTTTACTCATAAGCCTACGGTCCTAGCTCTCGGACATGTGAAGGTTATTAAGCAGGGAAGTGATGATACTCACTCCAACAAAATTTTCTCCAAGAGAGTTGGAAGACTACAAAGGTTAGAGTCCTGAAACGTCGAAGTCCAAGAGTAAACGAGAACCATCCATCTCAACTTGCAAATAAAACATGATCATTTGTTGAGGAGGAATATCCATGGTTGAGATCCAAAAGTGCAAAGTAATGTGCATGAAGTTTATGGACACGGTTCAGTGCAAGATTAAAGCACACGTGGGAAGGCCATTAACAAAACACCTTGTTGAGCTTGCATGGACCTTACACTCAACCAAATATTAAGTCAGAACCGTCTGATCTACTAGTGAAATAGAGTATACACACTTCAGTGAAATTGAATACGGGGGAGTTGGAAGATTAAAAAGGTCAGAGTACCAGAGGACTTGGTTTCAGCACTGGTGATGTGATAAGGTAAAGAAGATAATAACGAGCGCAAAAGGGAATATAATTAAATAATCCCTAGGAAATTAGAATACGGTCGTGTTAACGCTTGAATCCACTAGGACCAAAACAATAACCTAATGATGATACAAATCCCCCTTCTTTTTTATAGAGGTGGTACTCCTCTTTGTTTGAAGATTTTATTAGAATTCTAGATTTTCAAAATAATATAGGACTTTAAGAAAGTCCGTTGTGAAATTCAAAGAAATGTAAATATTGCAATAAAACAAATTTTTTTGTTTTATTTAGAGAATTCCTGAGAGTTGACTAGGAACCTCACACATCACATATCTGAAAAAGATAAACAAAATTTCCTTACATCCATCATAGTTAAACTAAAGATTTTTTATCACATAAAATAAAAGAAGATGCTCTACATGCATAAGATAACTTTAATAGAGTAAAAAAATGTGGATATCAAATAAATATAATGATAGATCAATCTCAAATATTTTATACTAAAAAATCAGAGTTATAAAATACATTCAAAACAGATCCCGAAATAGTTCTCTTGGCATTTCTGAAAAATATAGAGTCTATTACAAAGCCTTCAAATTTAAATGTGTTTGTCCTTAGGAATGGGATTGGGGCTCCCACAGATCATAAAACAAATATAAACAAGAAGTAATATGTGGAAATAAGATGGAGGGAGATGACAAAGTAGCAAGACCTAGTAAGAAGACATGAAGGAGTTATCAAATTTTGGTTAAACCTTTCTAGTGAAAGAAATGGAGTAACTGGATGAAAAAACTGATAAAGAAATCAAGATGTGATCAATATAAACTTACTATGATGGTATATCCCCATTCACTTGCTTTTTTTTCCATTTATTATCCTCATTGACGGTTATAAGAACCATCTCAACCGCAGCTTCTTGGCCTTCTTTAGTTAGTTTGTCAATTGCCTTTTTAAACCAATGTTCATTGTAGTTTTTCATTGGTGCAACATTTATTTCATGCCTGCTTTTAATATTGAATAATTATCCTTCCATATCTTCTAAGTCATGATAAATTCCATGTATTTCCTCCTCAATATCTTTATTTTTTACAGAATAATCAACCAGCCAATTGTCTATCTCTTCTTCATTATTTTCGATTATGCCATACAAATTTTCAGCTGATAACCCCTTTAATATCTCAACTTGTTTATCAAATTGTTGCTTTGTCATAAACATTGAATTGAGAATTAACTTAGGATATTGTACTTCATCAGTGCTTGCTACCAAGTCTATTTACGTGAGTCTTTTGAATAGTTCTTCTCTTTTTACTATGGCTTTGTCGCATGCTTGGACAATGCTATTCAAATTCTTGATCTTTTCTTTCCAATAAGCATTTAGTTGTTTAATTTGACTTGGAGAAGGAAAATCCTCTTCTCTTCTTTTCAATTCTGTCATATTTGAGATTTTTATTCCAAATGGAAAGAAAACATCAACATAGAATCCTTCTTCATTCTTTAAATCAACTTGCAGATACTCATGAAAAGCATGTGCCCTTGAGCTGAAAGAAACAATATTTATTGATACCTCCCATGCTTATGTTATCAGTGACATTCAATTTTTAATGTTTTTCTCTACATAACTTCGGGTTGTTGTGAGTAAACTAGAAGTTCCTTTTAACTTAATGGTGGTTGTAGTTGGTTTAACCATTAACAAAGAACTTGCCAGGATTGGAAGAGGCATTATGTAATTTTCCAATTTATTGATTCTTTTTTTTAACTTAGCATTTTCAGCTTCCAAACCATCAATAAAATCGTTAAGAGCATCCCCGATTGTCCTATGGATTTTAGAACTTTGGGATGGTCCCATGTCCTTTAGGTCGACCTTTGAGTGATACTTTCCCTTTTTACTCATCTGGTCACCTCTTTCTACAATCATCATTTTAGACTCCTTATAAAAAAAACACTTTGAAAAGTAAAGGATTCCTCTTGTACTAAATTATTCCTTTTTTTTCTCACAAGGAGCTTATGTGAACTCTTGATTTTCGCAGGGGGAGGATTCTTCTCTCCCCCTCCACTTGAGCTAATGTTGACAACCTTTCTCACTGGGTGAGTCATTGGAGGATTGTTGTGGGATATGGTAATCTTGGGAGTAACAACTCGAGACTGGGTACTTTTTTCACTGGGACCTTTTCCCTTTTGCTTATAAAAATCATTGGTATTGAGTAATGTTTCTAGGTCACCAACATCATGTACATTAGTAATTTGGTTGTTACCTTCTTCTTCTTCATTCAAGATAGTCTAGATGAATGAGTTACGGAATACCACCAAAATCATATGTTCTAGAAATATTTTGTTAGGATCAAATCCCTTTATCTTTTCAACATACTTTAAATTTACATTATTGAAATGATTTGAAACCTCATCAATTTTATTTATGTTTTTGAACATGAAATCTCCAATTTTCCATGGCAAGGGGATGAATTTCTTTTTCCTTTTTTCATGGAAAAAATGTAGTGAGAATTTGTATTTCCTTTCCACCTTTGTAATGAATAATTTGTCAGATACATGATCCAGGAGAAAAGAATGATTTTCTTTGAAACAAAATATCCTTATGACACTGTGGTTATCCATTTGTTCTATCATTCCTTTTTTCTCTAAGAATCTATTAGCCTGTTCAGATATCCTTGAAGTATTTTCTCCCAACAACAACCTTTTGAAGAATGAGACAAAAACATTATAAACTTCATAAAAATATAAAGGGGTCTTATGTCTCCATAGTGCTTGATACCATAAGGTAACTAGATCTATTTCACGATTCACCCTCTTACTTATGGTCAGGTTTGGAAATTGACAACAATACACAATAGAAAATATCATATAGGAATCCATAGATAATTTTATCTCCTTTTTATAGTGTGATAATTGGGACACGATTTCGATAGAAATCAATTTTCTCGAGTCAAAGATGGTCGGTTCTTTCACTATAAAATATAGAATATATAAAATCATGCGAGAAATAGTAGCAGTTCTTTCCTGAATTGTCAACCTGGTAAACAACCATGCAATTTATCGATAGGGGTTTTTGAAAGACTCAACTTAGATCCTTGTTATGTCTTATGGAATAGATGCAAGATTCTCCAAATATTCAGGAAGGAGGTCAAGCCCATTGTTATGTTTCTTCAAAAAATCTTTGTAGTGTTCTCCTTTGAAGGAAAGCATTGGCTCTAGGAGCTTCAATATCTTGCAAAAAACTTGTGGTGAGAAGGAAATCAAAGAATGATCTTGGAGTTGTATAATTCTCTGGCTTGGAATGTACTTCTTGGCACACCATGTAACAAGTTCTTTATAGTCAAACCTCAGGAACACACCCGACATGAGCGATTAAATATGCCCAATTATGTCTTTCTATGTAGGAGGAGAGAAGTAATATGAATACGTCCTTGACCATTGAAATTTCTAGTCTTAATGACCAAATATATTTAAAGTATCACCACAAAAATGTTGTCTAGATGATGTTGCCATAGGTTGATGGGAGTATTTATTCAGAAGGATAATATCCTCAAATAAATATTTTTGGAGAGATGATGATAATTTAATCCCTTGGAAAATGGATATTTAATGCAATTTAATGAGAATTCCTCGATCCTTTCTCCATTAATGACGATCTTTTCAGAGCCTACACAACATTTTTTAGCATTAAACAACACTTAATGCATATTTTGAAAAGCAAGAGAATGGCAGGGATGGACAAAAGAGAATTTGAATATGGATATTTTCATGAACCCGCCAACCTGGGAACCCGCTAACCCATGGTTATGGATGAGAAAAAAAGTGTTAAGTGTAGAAAGGCGGTCGGTCAGACCTGCATGCAGAAAAAATAAAATACTTATGGGCTCGACACCCACGAGAAATATGATAATCAAAATGTAGATCACGTAAATTTATTTGCAAAGTGGAGATCATGGAACTTGGAGGATGAGGGCTTGAACCTACAAACCCGCAAAATTGAAAAAGCGGCTAAGTGTAGTAGTAGACTTAGGACGTGGAAAAGTGGATGGAGATGAAGGTCTTCCAACCCGCAAACTCGTTGATTACTGAAATATGACTAACTATGGTAACTAGAAAGGGAGAGAAGAAAGGGTAAAATAAAGAGGGAAAAAGGTGATCTAGGTGGATATTGGTGGCCACCCACCTATTCCAACTAGCTCCTCTTGTCAATTTTTAGTGCATCACGTTCTTCTATACTTATTTGTAATTGTGGGTTCTACACTTCTGTGGTTTCATGAAGCCCTAAACATCTTCCAGGTGGAGACTAGTGGTCGCCCACCTAATCCAAATGGCTTAGTTTGGAAGTTTTCATGCCAACACATCTTTCTATACTTCTAGGGCCATTTTGGGGCCCTACATGTTTTTTTTTTTGCGTGCCACAGTCAAATTGTAGACAGAGTCAGAGTTTGACGACATAATGCATATTTATTGAAAATACATTTCCAATGTGCTATCACGCTCCTAAAACAAAGATAGTATGAAAAAGTTATGACGTAGGGAAGTTAATGTACTAACTTACCCAAATAGGGCCCACATGCATTTTGGCGTTTCATCTCCTATGGTTAGGGTTTTGGATATATAGGGTTTTGGAATTCATGTTTATCATAAAAATTCATTCACAGACTCATTGTAATTATCTTTTGGCGAATGTGTGTAGCTATCACATATCTTCTCAGAGATAAATATGCCACCATTCTAGTGAGTCTTGCACTCTATATTTTTACAGTCTATTTATAATTCTTTCATTAATAGAAACAAAGTATTGTTGTATTTCTCTATTTATGGAAAATTTCATGATTATTTCATTGGAATATCTTTTCTTTCATTTCATTCTGAAATTAATCCATATCAGTGGTATCAGAGCAGGATTTTTGTGATTGTTTTTCAGTGCATGTCCTCGATGAGGTCTGAGTATAGCCAGTTGGGTGTCAAGCTTGTCTCTGTTGAGGACAATCACTCTTGCAAGCCCAAGAAACCCTCGATGGTGACATAAAAGAAAAAAGATGGAGAATAGGATTCTATTAACCTCTTTCTTGAGAGATCTATCACATGACAGAGGGATGAAATGATGGAGAATTTTTCACACATCCTTCAACGCCTGCGATAGAAACATGAACATCTTCATCAAGCGACCATTTTGGAGGAACCTCTGCCTTCAAGGTACAAGTTAATTTTGATATTCCCATATTTGAAGGTAAGATAGATGTGGATGCCCTAGAAAAATGGTTAAATATATTAGAAGGTTATGTCTCTATTCAAAATCTTTCTGATAGGGAAAATATCACCGTCGCACTCCTCAAGGCTCTTCCCCATGTCAAACATTGGTGGGAAACTTACTGGGAACAAAGTTCCACGGAGGAATCTAGAATATATGGGGCCGAGCCCACTTGGGATTTTTTTGTGGATGTGGTCAAGGTATAATACTACCCTTTTGATAACTATGAAGACCAGTACATGATATGGACCACACTGTGGCAAGAGAAGAGCCAAACAATGCCGGAGTTCACAAATACTTTCCATACCTTGCACACCAAGCTGGGTATCAAAGACTTTGAGTGAAATTTGGTTCTGAAATACCTTGGGGCTCGACAAAGGTACATACAAATCGAAATGGATTTCCTAAACATATCATCATTGGGAGATTCTTATCGATATGTTGTCAAAATTGAGTAGAAATTTAGGCACCAGAACAAATGGGATTTCGTGTCTACAAATTTGCAACAACCAAAGCATGGTAAATATGTACCTAACCAACAACCTCTAGACAACCAGTCCAAGACACATGACAAGAAGGGTAAAGGAAAGATGAAGAATGAAACTAGGAAGTGGTGTGACTTCCACAAAATCCCCTGGCATAACATCGATGAATGTTTCTCTAAACATTCATTGGTGCTCGAGGTCAAAGACATTGAGCCAAACCCTGATTCAGAATATGATCCAAAAGATATTGAAAACAGATAGATCATCAACACATAACCCACTACTATTGTTGCGAAAAGAAAAATTCAACCAGAAGAACCAATAGATCCTAAAGAGGGGGAGCACCTCTTCCATTCTATGGTTTTTCCAAAAAAGAGATTCGTTATTTTAAAAATGATTCACCCAAATTCTATTGGATAAAATTATTTTACCTTAAAAATCGCCAAAATTTTATAAAAACTATATAAAATCCTTAGAAATTTGATTATTTTTACAACATTTATAGTTGGCATATGAAGGATTAGTAAGATTCGCCAAGGTTTTTACATTTTAAAATAAATTTCCATCCTTAAAATCATCCCTGATTCACAAATGTGGGTGAAGGGGACCCCACTGCATTTCATTATTGATAATGGTAGACAAAAAAACCTCATCTCAGCTAAGGTCATCAAAGAGATGAGGTTGTCAACAACACCACACCCATAGACATACAACATCGGGTGGCTTCACCAGGGACGAGATCTCTATGTCATCCAACAGTGTCGCATATCCTATGACATCCATCCCTTCAAGGATGAGGTAGTGTGTGATGTTTCCCCTCTTGATATCTCTGATGTTGTTTTGGGCCAACCATATATGTGGAAATGTCATGGTATCTATGATTCTAGACCCCATAGTTTCATTATTACTCTGGGAGGTTATCTCTATAAAGTACCAGAGGTAGTTTCGACTATTGTTCCACCAAAATAGTGTTGCAAGGTAATCTCTCATACTGCAAAATTCATCCTCTTCAAAGTCTGTTCAAAGGATGCACAAAATACCACTACAACCACTATATCCTCAACACCTTCTATCCAGAAAAAACATATTGTCGAAGAGAAAGAATATATTGTTTCTTCTCCTACAATGGTGCCTACACTAGGCCCCGTCAAACCCAGAGGCAACAGGTTGGTGAAACAGATTCAACCTCGCCTGCAATAGGTTTGTGACATTATTCCATAGACCAAGCAACAAAACTTCTCCAATAAGGCACACAACTCACCAAGATTCATATTCAGAAAACACTTTCCCCTCTTCCCTAGGCACTCAATGCAATGGAGACCATTGCTTCCTAAGGGGGGAGGACTGATCCAGGTGGATATTGGTGACCACCCACCTATTCCAACTAGTTCCTCTTGTCAATTTTTAGTACAACACGTTCTTTTGTACTTTTTTGTAATTGTGGGTTCTACACTTCTGGGGTTGTCTAAATCCCTACACATCTTCCAGGTGGAGATTGGTGGCCACCCACCTAATCCAATTGGCTTATTTCAGAATTTTTTATGTCAGCACAACTTTATGTACTTCCAGGGCTATTTTGGGGCCCTAAAAGATGATTTTTTAGCATGCCATGGTCAAATTGTAGACGAAGTCAAAGTTTGATGGAACAATGTGTAGTTCTCGAAAACACCTTTCCAACAGACTATCACACACCTAAAACGTAGATAGTATGCAAAAGTTACTACCCTGTGAAGTTAATGTACTAACTTTCCCAAATGAGGCCCACATGAACTTTGGTGTTTCATCTCCTAGGGTTAGGTTTTTGAATGTTTAGGGTTTTGGCATTCATGTTTATCTTAAAAAGGCCTTCAGATCCTCATTGTAATCAATTTCTGGCAAATGAGCGTAGTCGTCACATCTCTTCTCAAAGATAAATATGCCACCATTCTAGTGAGTCTTGCACTCTATATTTTTATAGTCTCTTTACAATTATTTCATTAATAGAAATAAAGTATTGTTGTATTTCTCTGTTTCTGGAAAATTTCATAAGTATTTCATTGGAATATCTCTTCTTTCATTTTGTTCCAAAAATCATCTGGGTCAAAAGGGGAGGTGTGTAAGAGGGAAAATAAATGGAAAAAAGAAGTTGGAAAAATAGAACAGGGAAGGAAAAAACAGAAATGGGAAATGATCTCAACAACTGGCTCCAGCTGTGGGATGATAACACCCTGTGGGTTGTCAAGAATCTAGAATCTTCATGACCAGGTGCTTCCATCCATTGGGCTATGGAGTGAAAGGCATGAATATACAAACTAAGTAAAAGAATAATTATGTGCAAGGAAATGAGAAAATTCTAGGTGAAGAAACCCTTCAAATGTTTACCATTAACATGAAGTATTAACATTTTACCCTTCATATCTTTGAGCATATAATAATTAAAACCTAGAATATTTTCAATGATGTATGGTCCAATCCTAAGTGCTTCGAATTTTGTGTGCATCGATGGTTTCTCCTTATATTTTTTCCAGAGTAACAACAATTCACCCTTTTGAAAATTATTTACGGTTGCATTCTGATTAAAATATCTTTTGATACTTTGTTGTCTCTGAGAAATTTTATTCAAGGCTTTACTTTTTTCTTTCTCCAGTTTTAATAGCTAGTTTACTCTCTTTTGCATAGGTGAAATATCATCTGGATCCTATGTATTAATTACAAAATTCAAGGCATTTATCTTGAGGCTAACTGACATTTCCCATAAACCAATGTATACAGAGACATCCCGGTGTTGTCTTTCAGAGTCATTCTGCTTTCCTTCAAAACATCAGTGAAATTCAAATGCCAACTCCTTTGGCTCTTATCAAAAGTTTTATTCAATATCTTAATGAGTGTATTATTAGTGGATTCTGCAAGACCATTCCCTTTTGGATAATAATTTGATGAATTCCCCATAAAATTCCCATATTCTCCACAAAATCGTTTAAATTTTGAGCCAATGAAAATTGAGCCATTATCAGTGATGAATTTTTCTAGGACACCAAACCTTGAAAAAATATTATCTTTGAGAAACTTAATCAACTCTTTAGAATCAACCTTTTGTAATGCCACTGCTTCTAGAAACTTTGTAAAATAATCTGTAGCAGTGAGGATATACACATGTCCTTTTATTGACTTTGGATTTATTGGTCCAATGAAATTGAGTCCCCATTGGGAAAATGGTTGTTATACAGATATAGGTTGTAATGGCATTGTAGATTTTTTCATTTTTCCTTTAAATTGTTGACAAGATACACATTTCCTTATGTTAGCATATGAGTCTTTAAAAACTGATGGCCAATAAAAACCAACTCTTCTTATCTTATGGGAAGTGATGGTAGGCGCAAAATGTCGACCACATATTCCTTCATGGAATTATTTCATCAATTATTGATCTTTCCTTTCATCAACACACCTCAACAATATACAGTCATAGTTCCTCCTAAACAATGTATCAACAATCAACACATATTGACTCGACTTCATCTTCAATGTTCTTTTCTCTTTAGGGTACATGGTGACTAGAAATTGTCCAGAACTCAAGTTGAATACAATATCTCTATACCACTCTGAATCTACCATGGGTTCTCTTGTTGATATTGAAATCATTCCATCCAAAGAATCATATTTACAATGATATTGCATAAACTTTGTCCTTTAACTTCCTTCAAAGGTTTAATTTAAATATCATATTCTTGAATCTTCACCAGCCAGTTTGCACATTTTCCTTGTTGGTTGTGGAGCCTGATTATCTTCCTGATTCAGAGGTCTGTGCTTTCAATCGTGTTTATACCCCATGAAGTATTTACACACCAGAAGTATGTACACTCTTCCACGCGGGGGAGTGCAGAGGGGGGGTATCCCCTCTGCGGGGTCCGAGGGGGGCTATCCCCCTAGCTGGGGGGTCTGGGGGCAAGTGGGCCCCCAGCGGGGGTTTGGGGGCGAAGCCCCCGAAGAAAATTGCCTTGTAAAAGTATATTGTAATTTCATTGTAAATCTGGACCATTCATTATAAGGTCCCAGATCTAACGGTAGAGATTATGTTAGGGTTTTTTTCCCTAGAAGGCAACCCTATTTAATGAGGGAAATGTATTGCGGCTATGGATAATGGTGAATATTGTATTTTGAGAGAGGAGTATGTGAGAGAAAGAAGAGGAAGTTACAACGGGTTTTGTTGTAGGTTGTATCCCTTCATTTGCTGGATAATAATAAAGGAAGGACCTGGCAATTTCTCTGGTGGATGTAGCCCACACTGGGTGAACCATGTAAATATGTGTCTCTCTTGTATTGTGTGTCTTAGGTGTTTTGTTTCTTCATTTGTTTTATTTTATTGCTCCGTGGTCCTGTTGTTCTAACAACTAGTATCAGAGCATAAGGTAACTTGCAGGAAAAGAGGGTTCCTAGTTCAAGTGGGAGCAATGTCGGAAGATGGAAAGTTTAGGGTCAAGAAATTTAACGGCCAAAACTACTAGTTATGGAAGATGCAGATGGAAGACTATTTATATCAGAAGGATCTATTCCTACTATTGAGTGGAGTAGCAAAGAAGCTGACAGCCATGAAGGACGAAGAATGGGATATTGTTGACAGAAAGGCTCTAGAAACAATACGGCTGAGCCTGGCAGCGTCGGTGGCTTTCAATATTTCGAAAGAAAAGACAATGAAGGGTTTGATGGATGGGTTGGCCAAATTGTATGAAAAACCCTCGACGTCGAATAAGGTATTTCTAATGAAGAGATTATTTAATATGAAGATGTCAGAAGGTGGGTCTATTGCAGATCATTTAAATGAATTTAATACGGTTACTAATAAACTAAGTTCTGTAAAAGTGGACTTTGATGATGAGGTTAGGGCTCTTCTAATCTTGTGCTCATTGCCAGAAAGATAGAATGGCTTGGTCATGGCTGTAAGTAACTCTGTCTCTAGTTCAAATACTTTAAAATTTGATGATGTTGTTGGTGTTATCCTTAGTGAGGAAATTTGATGGAAAAGCACAGGTGAGACATTAGGAAATGCGTTGAACATGGAGAACAGGGGAAGACAAAAGGATAGAGGAAAGGGCTCAGGAAACTGTGGAAATTCTAGGAAGGGCAGATCCAAATCCAGACTTGGAAAGATAGAGTGCTGGAATTGTGGGAAGAAAGGACATC
>ML781105.1:952549-998477 GCA_009831015.1 Picea engelmannii | reverse complement strand
ACTATAGGTGGAACAACAGTAAGTTGGATTTTGAAACTGCAAAAGGTTGTTGCACTTTCAACAATAGAGGCAGAGTATGTTGCTGCTACAGAGGCTAGTAAAGAAATGATTTGGTTACAAAGGTTTATGGAGGAATTGGGAAAGAAGTAGGAGAATAGTCGGTTGTACTGTGACAGTCAGAGTGCCATTCACCTTGCAAAGAACTCAGCCTTCCATTTGAAGACTAAGCACATACATTTGAGGTACCACTTCATACGATCCACCTTGGAAGATGGAAAATTGAAGCTAGAAAATATACACACTATCCAGAATCCTGCAGACATGTTAACAAAGGGAGTAACCAGGGAGAAACTGAGTTCCTGCTCAGTTTCAGTTGGTCTTCAAGAATGAAGTTGAAAATGAGAAATTTTCCAGGTCCAAGAAGGTTCAGAGTCCATCATATACAACAGTGGTGGAGTTGTTGAGATCAGTCTCCAAGTGGGAGATTGTTGGTTGTGGAGCCTGATTATATTCTTGATTTAGAGGTCCTTTCTTTCAACCGTGTTTATACCCCATGAAGTATTTACACCCCAGAAGTATGTACACTCTTCATGCAGGGGAGTGAAGAGGGGGGGTACCCCCTCTACGGGGTCCAGGGGGGATATCCCCCCAGCTGGGGGGTCTGGGGGCAAGCAGGCCCCCAGTGGGGGTTCGAGGGAAACGTCCCTCGATGGGGGTTTGGGGGCAAAGCCCCCGAAGTAAAAATTGCCTTGTAAAAGTATATTGTAATTTCATTGTAAATCTAGACCATTCATTATAAGGTCGTAGATCTAACGATAGAGATTATGTTAGGGTTTTTTTCCCTAGAAGGCAACCCTCTTTTATGAGGGAAATGTATTGCAGCTATGGATGATGGTGAATATTGTATTCTGAGAGAGGAGACTGTGAGAGAAAGAAGAGGAAGTTACAGCGGGTTTTGCTGTAGGTTGTATCCCTTCATTTGCTGGATAATAATAAAGAAAGGACCTGGCAATTTCTCTAGTGGACATAGCCCACACTGGGTGAACCACGTAAATCTATGTCTCTCTTGTATTGTGTGTCTTCTGTGTTTTGTTTCTACATTTGTTTTATTTTATTGCTCCACGGTCCTGTTTTTCTAACATTCCTTATCTCCATTGTTTATTTAAAAGCATATTCATAGGAGAGGATGGAGCATACAAAATGGCATTAAACTTTAGTATGTAAGTTCAAAAATGTGCCACCTCTTTCACAAGATATAGGGATTTCTTCTTCAATTCTGAATATCTCAATTCATAATCACGAAGGGTCTTTCTCATGAAGATAATCAGAAATTATTCACCCTTGGTATTCCTCTGAGTAAGAATAAATGCAACAACTGTTTCTATAGAGAAAGAATAAATGATGAATTCTTTCTTAAAATATGGGTTGATGAGGACTCGATCTATAGTGATTTCCTTTTTTATATTATTAAAAGCTTCTTGTGTATCCATGGTCCACTCAAACCTTTTGTAGTTTTTCAATAATAAATTGATCGGTTTCACAATACTTGCATAGTTGGGGACAAATCTTCGTACAAAGTTGATATTTCCAAAGAATGATTGAACTCCCTTGTTTGATGACGGGGGGGGGTGATTTAATTTATAGCTTTAACTCTTTATGGATCTATATATATTCCTTCAATGCACACAATATGACCAAATAGTTTTCCTTGAGTTACAACAAATAAACATTTCTTTGGATTTAAGGAAACACCAAATAACCTACACCTGTCAAAAACTTTCCTCGGGTGATGAATGTGATCACTCCTTATTTTAGAGTGTATTTTTAAGTCATCTTTATAATCCACCATGAATTTTCCTATCAATCCCTCAAAAGCATGATCCATATGCCTCTGAAATGTAGCTCATTCATTTTTTAAACCAAAGGAAATCCAAGCATATGTATATATCTCCCAAGGTGTTATGAAAGTTGTATTTTCTTTGTCTTCTTTAGCAACCAAGACTTGATTATACCCAGAAAAACCATCTAAAATGGACATGCATGTTGATCCCTTGACTTGTTGGAGAAGAAACTCCATGTTAGACAAAGGATAATTATCCTTCACGCTTGATTTGTTAAGATCCTTGAAATCTACACACATTTGGATCTCCCCAGTCTTTTTTCTTACTATCATAGGGTTTGATAGCCAATCAAAATGTATAATGGGGTATATCTTTCCAGCCTTGTTTAATTTCTCCAATTCAACCTTTACTAGTGGTAGTGGTTTTAATTTGGGGTTCATTATCCTTATCTTTTGCTTGACATTATTTTCCCCTTCTCTGAAGGGAATAATATGTTGAAATATTGTTTTATCTTGTGCATTCAAATCATCATAAATCCATGTGAACACATCAAGATATTCTTTAAGTAATGTGACATATTGATCAACTTCGTTAGTTGTGCAATCAACCCCCAAATTGACATATTTTGAGGAACTATCAGTTCTAATGTTAATTTTTATTGTTTCTTGGACCTTTCAGAGTAATGCTTCTTCCAGGAGTTTTTTAGCATGATCGTCTCTTGTAAAAAGAGACTCATATTGGATACAATTCCTCGGGACAAAAATGATGTGATTGTCTTCATCTTCATCTTCATTATTAAAAAATATTTCTAATTCTTCATCATTCTCAAATACTTGTAAATACTCCTAGTTATCATGTATAGAAGGTCGAAATATTCTTTTTAATTGACAAGATGTTTTTTTCTAAACATCATCTCGGTTTGATAGTGAGGCCACCAAAGCTAAAGAATCTACCTTTTGATTTTTGTCCCTTAGGATGAATAAAATGTTGAAAGATTTGAAGGCTTCCATCAATTCATTAACTCTTTTTAAATATAACTTGAGACTTTCTTTTTTAATCTTATATCTCTGGGTAACTTGTTTTATTACCAACTCAAAGTCTCCTGTCACAATCAAATGTTCTATCTTCATTTCTTGTGCGAGAATCATTCCCTAAATCAAATCTTTGTATTCTGCCTCATTATTGGTACATGCAAATTCAAGTCTGATAGCATGTGGATGAAAAAAACTTCTAGGGTTTACAAGGACAATTCCAACTCCACTCCCAGAACTTGAGAAAGCTCCATAAAATGAAATCCTCCAATAACCTTCAAGCATATGCCTTTTATTCTCCATATCTTGAATTTTCTCCATGTCTTCAATCTACTCCATGTCTAGGATAACATAGATTATGATCTCAACATCTATATAATATTCCATTAGTTTATTATCCTTTTTTTTAAGAGAATGGTATCATGGGTTCATGAGGGACCTTAATCATTGTTCCTCCTTTATCTAGAAGCATCATGCAACTTCCATTATTCATTATATATCCTCTGATCATACATGACCAATCTCTTCCTAAAACAACTCCATATGAAGGCGAAAGGTCTACCACAACAATATTGAAAACTTTAATAATATGGGGAGCCGTCATGATCCAAGCATACAAATATTTTATTTCTCCATAAGTTGGCACTTTTCTGGAATCAATTGCATATATACTTTCTTCAATCTCATAATATTTGGTGCAACTCATTCCCAATTCCTCCATGACCACCAATGGTATAATATTATTGGTCGTGCCAATGTCAAATAAACAATTATGAAGTGAAGCATCATGATTTTCAATTGAAATATAAAAAGGTGGTATTTTACCTCTCAAATTAATGGTTGATGTGTTCTAACTTTGTTTCAAACTTATAACAACAACTTCCATTTTTCTAGATGGATCATCCAACAATCTCAAAATATTTCCCCTTTGCTGAGGGATCTTTACCACTTCTGTAAAAGGAATAGTTATCCTTATCTTACTCAAGTCCTCTGCAACATTGTATTTCATTTGGGTAGGGTTTGACATTGTATTCTTGTATTTGTTTACAAACGCTCGTGTCTAGGAAACATTCTCTTGCGATTCAAGGTCATTATCGCCTTCTTCAAATAAATACATGGATGTCTCACATTTGTTTATCTGTACAGTTTCAAAACTTTCATTAGGTAAAAATTGTTCCCTTGCTCAACCATTTTCTCATCATATACATCATCCAAAACAACTGCATTTGGTATTGGCTTCCTGGGAACCCTTTGTCTTTGCTGATTATCAGTGTTTTCAAACCTCACTCTGTTTTCTTGGGGAGGGTTTCTTCTTTTCTCTTGGACCATCATTCTCAGATTTGCTACATAATTATACACCTTTCTTAATCTTGTTATCTCATTTTTCATTTCCCTAATGGTTCTATTCATTTGTCAAATTTCAATTCTTTGCTTAGTTTCTTGATCTACAATAGGGTCTACCTTCACATATGGTATGGTTCCCTTAAAATATCCTCCTCCACTTGTTTGATTTTGGATCAATATCTTCGTCTATTATTCATTATTTCTTGAGATAGAGGCTCCTTGATCATCAATATTCAGGCCTCCCAACTACCTCTATACCTTTCCCAGGATAATATCTGGGTCAACACCCATCTCAATCATAATTTCTTCCATCTCAGTGGCCTTAATTATTGTTTCCTCTAAGGTATCCATCTGGAATGTTCTGATAGAATATTTTACATTTGGGGGTATCACATTCTTATAACAACCAAGTATTACTGGGTCATTAGGTATTTTATCTTATGGAATCCTACTGAGGGTTTTGTTGAACCTGAGATTAAAATCTCATATTATTTCATTCTTCCTCAAACCAATCTAGGTGAAATGAGTGAGAAGGGTACGATATGCAACTGGAGGAGTGAACATAGTCAGGAACATGGATTGGAGGTCGTTAAATGAGCTAATTGACCTAGTGGATTAACCTTACCATCATTTCATCATATTCAACACGATGAAAATCACAAACATCCAGAAATAAATTAACCTGTCTTTTGGCATCAATAGTTTTGTCTTCGGAAAATTATTTCAAGGTAGCCTTAGGGATAAAAACAAGGTCATGTTTCTCACCTAGAATATTTAAGGGTGAATCTTTTACTCTTCTTCAGTTTCCAAATATTAGGTGTTCTTGATTTCTTCCACCACCTCCTCCACCTTCTTGTATTTCTTCATGAGGTTCTCTTCGTGGTTCTTCTCGTGGATGTTCTTTTTTTCCCGCCATGTCCAGAGATATTTCAGGAATATGTTTTCCACTTCTTAGAATACATAGTTGCTTGATTTTACTTTTGGTAATGGGTCCCTTGTATTCATCCATCTTCGATCCTGACCTTGTTCTTACGCTCCTTGAGATAATATTGTTGGATCATGCTGTCATTGATGCCAAATGATGATTGATTGATTGATGTCAAGGAATTTATTGATGCCAAAGGATGATTGATTGATGTCAAAGGTCAAAAGTTTGATGTCAAATGATTCATGTTGATTAACCTCAAATGAACAAATGTCTTGTCATAGTATATTGATGAAGTATGTGTAGTCCTTGATGTGAATGGATATATTTAAAGTAGAATGATAGTCATATGATGATGAAGATGGATCAATGAGTTTTCATTTATATGATGCTTAGTTGAAGTTGGATCAATGAATTGATCATTGGATCATGTGGTCATGCATGGATTCAATGTCATAGTGATGTGTTGTCATGGGTTATTCCAAGTTGGATTGATGTAAAGATGACTCATTATTGTCTTATCATGGTTGATAAGAAGTACAAATGGATTAACTCCAAAGTGGTCCCCTTATGGTGAAATCCCTCACGTGAAGACACTTTGTGGTTGAGTTATCCTTGAAGTATGGTTAGAAAACTCATTATTAATTGTGGAATAATGAGATGAAGATAAGTGAATTTGTCAATGAAACTATACTAGTTGATTAGTGCGTGTCATTCCATTTCTGGTGGTGTGTGGAACGCTACATAACTCCTCACAGTTTGAGAGTTATGGCCTTACAAAGTTGGAGGACCCTCATATGATGGCCTGAAGCCCCAAAAGGTCAAAGAAGTCAAAATGCTTACAAAGAAGATATTATTTAAATAAAGTGAAGTGATTTTTTAAATATTAAATTAAAGTGATGAATTCAAGGAGGATTATTTAAATAATCAAATATATGGAGAACTTTATAATTATGGAAAGTAGTTATGAGAAAGTTAACCCTAAAATGAGGAAAGAGGGTTAAGTGGTCAAGTGGCTATTGGATACATGGAAAAGTGGAAAATTGACAAAGTTGAACATAGGTGACTATGTGGACAAAGTGGCTATGTGGGCCAAGTGACCTAGAATATGCTTCTAAGGAAGCTACTCAGAGAGTATAAATAAGAGGCAAGGGTCTCTTGTGAAATATATCTCTGGAGCATGTATTGAAGATCTATTCTGAGAGAGAGATGATCTGGAGGATCTCATGGAAGCATCAAAGTTTCAGTAAATCTGATATCATGACAACAAAAGTTTTGAAAGTTCAGAAACCCTAGTTTTTGAGGTATACATGGGTTGCAGTGAGCCAGGGCGCGTACATATGAGGGTTGAATGAGGAAAAATCATATATAGTGGATAAATTTATGAAGACTTGTGTGTGAACTGGTGGTAGGCTATTGAATACTAAAGAAGGTTCCAGATCTTCATTCTATGGCCTCGGATATGCCATAGAAACTATGGTATAATTACATAGTTGTCTTGATGGATACTCTTACTTGTTTTGTGGTGAATTCTTAAGGCATTCTTGGTATGGATGTTGTGATTTGGTTTGTGTTGGTTGATGGAGTGAGCAACACTCTTATGATTCAGTACTGATATGATTGCTACAATACACTAGTTTCTTATACATGAGTGAGTAGAATCCATATTGTATGGTTGAGAAGCATGAGTAAGTTGTTGGAGAGCTTGGATGTGTTGTGACTGGTTATGGTTCAGACTGGACAGTGGGAGACAGAAGTGAATGTGACTAAAGGATGCAGAAAATATGATTTTGTATTGAAGAGAAAACCCTAAGTAACTCAGAAGTGATACGTAAGTTGTAGTACAGACAAACCATGTACATACGCAAGATTTACTATTGGTAGGGCACGTACATATGCATGATGCACTACTGACAGGTCACGTACCTGTTGACATATTGGTATCTGTTGAGGATTATTGCCATGTCTCAGTTGATGCTGATTTTTGTAATATGAGTCTTGCATTATAGAGCTGGTGCTCTTGTAGAGTTTTACTCTATTTAGTTGTTGCTGATAACCCAAGGATTGTAGTCCGTAATAAAAATAAAATTGCTCATACATCTTGTGTTCTTTGTGTTCATTGTGGTGATGAATTGTTAATGATATATGTTTTCGATGCATGTTCACATTTAACTGGTTATAAATGACAACAATAAGTAATGAGTAAATGGTGATTGCTAACTAAGGATATTTGTGATGGGGATGTTTTGAAAAATAGCCCTACACTGTTCACCACCCCCCCCTCTCATTGTAGTCGATGTGTCCAACAATTTGTATCAAAGAGGGCCTTCACTATAAGCCTTAAAAAGATTGGAGGAGATCCATAGACACACAAATGGGTGATGAAGTTCCAATCCTTGATGAGGAAAATTATTCTACATGGATAATAGAGATGAGAGTGAATTTGAAGGAAATGGGAGCGGGTTTTTGGAAAGCATCCATTGGTGGATGAGTTCCTTTGAAGAACAAGTCAAATTTTTCGTCTCAAAGGGAAGGAAAGAAGAATGATGCATTAGATCTAAAGACCATTCTTAATGGACTCTCAAGTTCTATCAAAGAGATCATGAGACAATGCACCTCCACAAAGGATCTATGGCTAAATCTAGAAGAGACATACCAAAGCAAGAGGGAAGACACTAAAGACAACTCCATCAAGAACAATGAAGTTAAAGAATATCAAAAATCCTCTATTTGCAATGATTATAAATGTGATGATGCTGGAAAGAAGGAATACCTTGAAGACAATTCCATCAAGATAAATGAAGGTAAAGAATCTCCAAAAACCCCTGATTGCAATCTTTCAAAATGTGATGATGTTAAATATTTCTCTACAAGTGAAGAAGAAAATCTAGAAATAGTTTGTATAGAATCAATTGATTGTTATCACATGGAAGAAGTAGAAGAAAAACTATAGGAGCTTAAAGAGGAAGTTGAAAGGGGTCTATATGAATACAACAATGACCATTATTATATAGACTATATCTATATTTTGGATAACACTAAAAGGTTTCTTAAGAAGAATCAAAAGCATGTATTGAAATTGAAGGAAATGATCAAAGAACAAGAACAAAGTAAAAGGACTCAAATAGAAGAAAAAGAAGAAGATATCAAAATACTAAAGAATGGGATAGGAGAAAATGAGAAGGTAAATGATGAGAATAGAAAAATTCTTGAAGTTATTGTCCATCTCAAGACATAAATTGAAGAATCCAAAAGGGTAGAGGAACTATTGAGAAATAAAATAAATGAAAAGGAAGATTCATGTCATAAGTTGGAAGCTGAAGTTGTTGATCTTAGAATGAAAGTAGAGAAGTCAAACAAATTCTTGAATATATCAACAATCTTGAATGAGATCTTGGATAGTCAAATATCACCAAATTATAAATCAGGTCTTGGATACAAGAAGGAAGCTACACATGTTGAAGCTAGTACCTCAAAGAAGCATGAGGTAAGTCCCTCACTCTCAAAAGATGGAAATAATATTGCAAGTCAACCATCTACAAAAGGCAGGGAAAGTTTCAAAAGAACAAAGCAAGGAAGACATCAAGAAGCCATCTTTACACCTCAAAGAAGAGAGACATCTTCAAGATGGACACCAAAGCAAAGGTATGAAAATGTTTTTCATGGTCAATGTTACTCATGTAATGAATATGGTCACAAAGATTTGGAATGCAGATTTTATGCAAGGAGAAATAAGGAAAGATTTTATAACACCCTAAGGTGTTGGAGATGTAATCAAGTAGGACACGTTGATGTTCATTGTCACAACATGAGATGCTACAATTGTAGTGGATTTAGCCACAAATACCAGGATTGTTGGAACACAAGAAGAAAGTCCATGATGAGGACTTAATATAGCATGAATGGAAGAAGGCATGAAGTTAGGAAGGAAGACATTTTTGAAAATATGGAAGCTCGGAGTTGAAATTATGAGAAGCAGTGACACCTTCAGAAGTGGGTGAAGAAGACTGAACAACCAGAGTAGAATGGAAGCCTTAAGGGAAGATTAAGTGTGTCATCTTAAGAATAATATGCGGGTTACAGTGGTAATAGTTGCGTACATACGTAGGCTGAACTTTGAATAGGTCACATACATACGTGAGTTGTCTGTGCAGCAGGCCACGTATATATGGTAAAATCCTTGGGAAAAGGTCTATGCACATGGGTTGCAACATGGTATGATGATATAACTCTGTGTTGTAGGCTCTGGCATGGTTTATTGCAGGTTCTGACATTGTTTGTTGTAGGTTTTCATGATTACTTTTTGACATACATAATTGATGTATGTATGATGATAACATATGGTTGAGTGTTGAAAGACTATCTTGGATGCATGGTACTAACCCTTGATTATGGATTGCGGCATTTTCTATTGAATAACAATGTTGGTTATAACAGTAAAGTAATGGCACCTTGGTTATGAGATATATCATGATGATGCTAGCTAGAGATGTCATTGATCTATTGAGGCATACATCTAGTACATATTGGATGCTTAGTATTTTTTGTAGTGAATGGAGTTTGAGGCTGATCTGTTGAGGTACATGGCTGGTACATATTTGAGTTTCATTGATATATATTATGATGTATTATTGGAGGCATACTTGTTGGATAACTTTGTGCATGCATTTGGCATATGGATGGGCTAGATATTGGGACATGTAGTTGGTGAGTTGATGTGAGGTATATAGTTAGTCATGTTGTACATAATTAAGGATTCACAGCTTGATCTATAGTTGATGCATGATTGGTAAACTTTCAATACATTGGTAGAGGCACCTACTAGAAGTTTGGTTGGCACATGTTTTATGGTAGATTTGGCATACACTTATGAGGACACATATTGTGTAGTTCATCTTGTTGTGGTATTGGTGCATGGTTGATGTACTTGCTTGGTACAAGTAGTGATACATGATTAGTGCAATGTTGATGAACTCATAGATGGTATCTACATGTGGATGATATTACTTGGCCAAAAGTACACCATTGATATTACTTGTTTATCATATACTTTGGTACATGACATATAGGATGATATAGTTGAGACACTTGATTGATTGAGATACATGGTTGTGGCACTTGGTTCATGGTGGAGGCATATCATGAGTGATATGACACTTGTTTGTGGCACATGGTTGGCAGGTTGATTGACACACTCCATTCATGATATCTTATGGCATATTCTCTGGTATTGATGTACATGGTTGGTGTACATGGATGTTGTGCATGGTGGGCACACAAATTGGTACATGATGTACTTAGTTGATGTTTTGTTCACGATTATCTATTTCATTGTTGACATATATTTTTCTTAATGATGTATGGTATGGCACAAGTTTGATGCATGGACAGGTCCAAGGATCATCATAGAAAGAGTGGTTGATCTATGATTCTGTTGAGCAGTAGTATTTGCAACAAAAGAATATTGGAGTGGTAGCATATTATTCATATTATAGAGAAGATAGGAGGAGACATACCCATAAGGGGAGTCATTCTTCTTCCCATGATTCTAGGAGGAGATATTTATCAGATGCATACTTGGTAAAATAACCTTATACTTGGATAAAGAGCATAGAGGCATAGTTCCAGGGGAAGCATTGGTCACAAGGGGAGAATGAGAGATATATCTTCAGCATTACATGAAAGTGATATCCCTTGTTCAAAATGGGAGAGAATATTTAGAGGAATATCAAAGGCATTCAGACAGGGGGAGCAACCCCAAGGAGAGAACTACCCTTTTCCATTAATGTCAAAGGGGGAGAGATAGTCACATTGATGTGATTGAGATGACTATTGATGTAATCAATTCCTTTTCTACATGTTTCCATAAATGATTAGTGTTGACATCAATGTTGGTATTGCCATCATTGCCAAAGGGGGATATTGTTGGATCATGTTGTCATTGATGCCAAAGGATGATTTATTGATTGATTTCAAAGGATTGATGTCAAGGAATTGATTGATGCCAAAGGATGATTGATTGATGTCAAAGGTCAAAAGTTTGATGTCAAATTGTTGATGTTGATTAACCTCAATGAACAAATGTCTTGTCATAGTATATTGATGAAGTATGTATTGTCCTTGATGTGAATGGATAGATGTCAAGTGGAGTAATAGTCATATGATGATGAAGATGGATCAATGAGTTGTCACTGATATGATTCTTAGTTGAAGTAGGATCAATAAATTGATCATTGGATCATGTGGTCATGCATGGATTCAATGTCATAGTGATGTGTTGTCATTGGTTATTCCAAGTTGGATTGATGTAAAGATGAATCATTATTGTCTTATCATGATTGACAAGAATTACAAATGGATTAAATCCAAAGTGGTCCCCTTATGGTGAAATCCCTCACAGGAAGACGCTTTGCGGTTGAGTTATCTTTGAAGTATGGTTAGAGAACCCATGCTTAATTGTGGAATAATGAGATGAAGATCAGTGAATTTGTTAGTGAAACTATCCTAGTTGGTTAGTTCTTTTCATTCCATTTCTGGTGGTGTGTGGAACGCCACATAAGTCCTCCCGGTTTGAGAGTTATGGCCCTACGAAGTTGGAGGACCCTCATATGATGGCTTGAAGCCCCAAAAGGTCAAAGAAGATATTATTTAAATAAAGTGAAGTGATTATTTAAATATTAAAGTAAAGTGACAAAGTCAAGGAGGATTATTTAAATAATCAAATAAATGGAGAACTTTCTAATTATGGAAAGTAGTTATAAGAAAGTTAACCCTAAAATGAGGAAAGAGGGTTAAGTGGTCAAGTGGCTATTGGATACATGGACAAGCGAAAAATTGGGCAAAGTTGAACATAACTGACTATGTGGACAAAGTGGCTATGTGGGCCAAGTGACCTAGAATATGCTTCTAAGGAAGCTACTTGGAGAGTATAAATAAGAGGAAAGGGTCTGTTGTGAAATATATCTCTTGAGCATGTATTGAAGATATATTCTGAGAGAGATGATTTGGAGGATCTCATGGATGCATAAAAGTTTCGGTAAATATGAGATCATGAAAGAAAAAGTTTTGGAAGCTAAGAAACCCTAGTTTCTGAGGTATACGCAGGCTGTAATGAGCCAAGGCACATACATACGCGGGATGAATGAGGACAGAGAACGTACAGTGGATAAAGTTATGAAGACTTGTGTGTGAGATGGTGCCAGGCTCTTGAAGACTGAAGAAGGTTCCAGATCTGCATTCTATGGCCTCAGATATACCATAGAAACTTTGGTATGGTTACATAGTTGTCTTGATGGATACTCTTGTTTGTTGTGTGGTGAATGCTTAAGGAATTCTTGGTATGGCTATTGTGATTTGCTTTGTGTTGGTTAATGGAGTGAGAAACACTCTTATGATTTAGTACTAATATTATTTTTATAGTATATTTCTTTCTTATACATGATTGAGTAGCATTCATATTATATGGTTGAGAAGCATGAGTAAGTTGTTGGAGAGCTTGGATGTGTTGTGACTGGTTATGGTTTAGATTGGATAGTGAGAGACAAAAGGGAATGTGACTGAAGGATGTAGAGTATCTGAGTTTGTCTTGAAGAGAAAACCTTAAGTAACTCAGAAGTGATACACAGGCTGTAGTATGGACTGGCCACGTACATATGCAAGCTGTACTATTGGTAGGGAACGTACATACTCATATTGCACTACTGACAGGTCGCGTACCTATTGACAGATTGGTATCTGTTGAGGATTGTTGTCTCATCTTAGTTGATGCTGAGTTGTGTAAGATGAGTCTTTCATTATAGAACTGATGCTCTTGTAGAGTTGTACTCTATTTAGTTGTTGTTGATAACCGAAGGATTGTAGTCTGTAATAAAAATAAAATTGTACATACATCTTGTGTTCTTTGTGTTCCTTGTGGTGATGACTTATTAATGATATATGTTGTTGATGCATGTTCACATTTAACTATTTATAAATGACACCAATAAGTAATGAGTAAATGGTGATTGCTAACTAAGGAGATTTGTGATGGGGATGTTTTGAAAAAGATCCGTACATTTTTCACCCCCCCCCCCTCTTAGTGTAGTTGGTGTGTCCTACAAGTATTTCATTTCTTCAGTCATGTTCGTCGTCTCTCCTTTGTCTATAGAGGATTTCTCTTTCTTCTTCTTGGACCAATGGCTGCCAATATATTGCCAATTTTTCCCTGGTCTTGGTTGTCGTTATTACCAGATTATATATCTAATGTAGGATGATTCATTGATTATTTAACCCAATTTCCAGGTGGATCTGATCATCCTAGGGAAAAGTCATGTATCTTTCAAAAAATGCTAAACCAGATTATAAATTTTCCGTCGTTCCCCAGTATGGTCTCCAAAAATGTTGATGCTTAAATCCGATAGGAGCGAAATAGAAACCTCACATGGATACAAATCCCCCTACGTTTTTATAGAGGTGGTACTCCTCTTTGTTTCAAGATTTTTTTAGAATTCTAGATTTTCAAAATAATATAGGAATTTGAGAAAGTCCACTGTGAAATTCAAAGAAATGTAAAGATTGCAATAAAATAATTTTTTTTGTTTTATTTAGAGAATTCCTTAGATATGATCAGGAACCTCACACAACACATATTTGAAAAATATAAACAAAATTTCCTCTCATCCATCATAGTTAAACTAAAGATTTTTTATCACATAAAATAAAATAAGATGGTTTGCATGCATAAGAGAACTTTAATAGAGTAAACACATGTGGAGATGAAATAAAGATAATGATAGATCAATATCAAATATTTTATACTCAAAACTCAGAGTTATAAAATACAGTCAAAACAGATCTCGAAATAGTTCTCTTTGGATTTCTGAAAAATACAAAGTCTGTTACAAAGCCTTGAAATTTAAATGAGTTTGTCCTTAGGACTGGGATTGGGGCTCTCATGTACCATAAAGAAAATATAAACAAGAAGTAAGTTGTGGAAAGAAGATGGTGGGCGATGACAAAGTAGAAATACCTGGTAAGAATACATGAATGAGTTATCAGATTTTGGTTAAACCTTTCTAGTCAAAGAAGTGGAGTAACTAGATGAAGCAACTGATAAAGAAAGAAAGATGTGATCAACATAAACTTACTATGATGGTCTCCCCCCTTCACTTTATTTTTTTTGTCCTTTTATTTTCCTCATTGACGATTATGGGAACCATCTCAACTGATGCTTCTTGGCATTCTTTAGTTAGTTTGTCAAATTCCTTTTTAAACCAATATTCAATGTAGTTTTTCATTCGTGCAACATATATTTCATGTCTGATTTTAAGATTGAATAATTAGTCTTCCAAGTCTCTTAAGTCATGAGAAATGCCATGTATTTACTCCTCAATATATTGATTTTTTACAGAGTAATCAACCAACCAATTATCTATCTCTTCTTCATTATATTCAACTATGCCATAAAACTTTTTAGCTGATAACCCCTTTAATATATCAACTTGTTCATCAAATTGTTTCTTTGTCATAAACATTAAATTGAGAATTAACTTAGGATCTTGTACTTCATCCGTGCTTCCTGCCAGGTCTATTTCCATGAGTATTTTGAACAATTCTTCTCTTTTTACTATGGCTTCGTTGCATGCTTGGACAATATTATTCAAATTCTTGATCTTTTCTTTCCAACAAGCATTTAGATGTTTAATTCTACTTAGAGAAAGAAAATCCTTTTCTCTTATTTTCACTTATGTCATATTTGAGTTTTTTATTCCAAATGGAAATACAACATCATCGTAGAAACCTTCTTCATTCTTTAAATCATCTTGCATATACTCATGAAATGCATGTTCCCTTGAGCCGAAAGAAGCAATATTTTTTGATACCTCCCATGCTTGTTATCGGTGACATTCTCTTATTAATGTTTTTCTCTACATAAATTCAGATTGTTGTGAGTAAGATAGAATATCCTTTTAAATTAATGGTGGGTGTAGTTGGTTTAAGCATTAACAAAGGACTTTCCAGGATTGGAAGAGGCATTAGGGAATTTTTCAATTCTTTGATTCTTTCTTTTAACTTAGCATTTTCAGCTTCCAGACCATCAATAGAATCGTTAAGAGAATCCTCAGTTTCCCTATGAATTTTAGAAATTTGGGATGGTCACATCTCCTTCAGGTCAACCTCTGAGCGATATTTTCCCTTTTTACTCTTATGGTCACCTCTTTCTACAATAAAATTTTAGACTCCTTATCAAAAACAACACTTTGAAAAGTAAAGGATTCCTCTTGTACTAAATTCTTCCTTTTCTTTCTCACATGGAGCTTATGTGAAGTCTTGATTTTCCCAGGGGGGAGGATTCTTCTCTCCCCCTCCACTTGAACTACTGTTGAAAACCTTTCTAACTAGGTGAGCCATTGGAGCATTCCTCTGGGATGTGGTATTATTGGGACTAACAACTGGAGACTGGGCATTTTTTTCACTGGGACCTTTTCCATTTTACTTATAAAAATCATTAGTACTAAGTAATGCTTCTATGTCACCAACATTGTATACAGTATTAATTTTGTTGGTACCTTCTTCTTCTTCAGTCAATATAGTTTAGATGAACGAGTTACTTAATCCCACCGAAAGCATATGTTCTACAAATATTCTTTTAGGATCAAATCCCTTTATCTTTTCAACATACTTTAAATTTACATTGTTGAAATGATTTACAAACTCGTCAATTTTATTTATGTTTCTAAACATGATATCTCCAATATTCCATGGTGAGTGGATAAATTGATTTTTCCTTTCTTCATGGAAAAAATGTAGCCAGAAGTTGTATTTCCTTGGCACCTCTGTAATGAATAATTTGTCAAATGCATGATATGGGGAAAAGAAGGATTTTCTTCGGAACAAAATATCCTTATAACACTGTGGTTCTCCATTTGTTCTATCATTCCTTTTTTATCTAAGAATCTATTAGCCTGGTCAAAGATCCTTTAAGTATTTTTTCCCAACAACAACCTTTTGAAGACTGAGACAAAATCATTATAAACTTCATAAAAATACAGAGAGGTCTTATCTATCCATAGTTCCTGATACCAAAAGGTAGTTGGATCTATTTCACGATTCACCCTCTTACTTGTGGTTAGGTTTGGAAATTGAAAAAAATACATAATAGAAAATATCAGATAGGAAGCCATAAATATTTTTTTTTTCTTTTTATAGTGTGATAATTGGGATGATATTTCGATAGAAATCAGTTTTCCCTTGTCAAATATGGCTTGTTCTTTCACTGTAAAATATAGAATATATAAAATCATGCAAGAAATAGTAGCAGTGCTTTCCTGACCTGTCAACTTGGTAAACAACCATGCAATTTCTCTATAGGGGTTTTTGAAAGACTCAACCTAGATCTTGGTTATGTCTTCTAGAATAGACGCAATATTCTCCAAATATTCAGGAGGGAGGTCAAGCCCATTGTTATGTTTCTTCAAAAAATCTCTAGAGTATTCTCCTTTGAAGGTAAGCGTCGACTTTGGGAGCTTCAACATCTTGCGAAAAACTTGTGGTGAGAGGGAAATCAGAGAATGATATTCAAGTTGTATAATTATTTGGCTTGGCACGTACTTCTTGACACACCATGAAAACATTTCTTTGCATTGGAAAACCTCAAGAACACACCCAACATGTAAGGTAGCTAGAGAGGCAGTGGGGGGGCCCAGAGGGCCCATAGTGATAATAGTGGAGGTCATTCAATGTAAGGTGGACTAGGTCCACTATATTATTAAATAAGGCCGACTATGGTAGTTAGATATAATAAATGTAAGAGGACTTCTTAGAAGATTCTACTTCTAGAAGATTCCTCCTCTAGAATGTTCTTAGGTGATGGTAGCACTATATAAAGGGGTTCAAGAAATGTAATGAGACATGAAGAGAAGTATTGTATTTGGAGCTGAAGCTCATTAGGAGGATGCCCCCTCGAAGAGGCAAGTGAACAGGAGAGGATCCCTTCCATAATAGGATCCATTGTATGGTGTTGCCCTACCCTAAGGGTTTGATAGTAATAAAAGAGATTTTGCATATTTTTCTTGTATATCTGTTGTGGTGATTTTGTATTCAGTCTTTGGTTCTTAACACAACATGAGTGATTCCAGATTCCCATATTACGTCTTTATGTGCATGGGGAGAGGAGTAATATGAATATTCTCTTGACCATTGAACGTTTTGGTCTTCACGAGCAAAGATATTTAAAGTATCGCCACAAAATTGTTGTCTAGATGATGCTACCATAGGTTGATGGGATTATTTATTTAGTTGAATAATATCCTCAAATAAATATGTTTAGAGAGATGACGATAATTTAATCGCTTGGAAAATGGAGATTTAATGCAATTTAATGAGGATTCCTTGAGCCTTTCGCTATTAATGACGATATTTTCATAGCATGCTCAACAATTGTTAGCATTAAACAACACTTTATTCATATTGGGAAAAGAAAGAGAATGATGGGGATGAATGAGAGAAAATTTGAATATGGAGCTTTTCATGAACCCGCCAACCCATGGTAATGGATGATCAAAAAATATGTTGTGTAGAAAGGTCATCAATCGGAATTTCATTCAGAAAACATAAAATAATTAGGGGCTCAACACTCATGAGAAAAATGATAATCAAAATGTAGATCATGGAACTTTAGGTGAAAAGTGCATATCATGGAACTTAGAGGATGAGGGCTTGAACTTGTGAACCCGCGAAATATAAAAAAAGGCTAAGTGTAGAAGTGGAATTGTGACATGGAAATGTGGATGGAGATGAAGGTTTGCCAAATTGTTGATTACTGAAATATGAATAAGTATGGTAACTATAAATGGAGAGAAGAAAGGATAAAAGAAATATGAAAAAAGGTGAGGTGTAGAAGATGGAAAATAAATGGAAAAAAGAAGTTGGAAAAATAGAATAGGGAAGGAAAACCCAGAAATGGGAAATGATCTCAACAGGTCTCATGTAGGAGAATAAGGGGAAAGAGAAAGAACTAACATAACAACACTTGGAATGGATAAGACTATGGTCACATAAAGGAAAGACAAAGAACCTAGGGTTTAACTCTGTTTCCTGCAGGAAGACTAGGAAGAACACCATAAAAATAGAGAGAGTTGATAAAATCTCAAATATGATATGTTGGATAAATGGGGATGCATAAGAAGAATAAGAATGAAGTAAATAGGTATGGAATCAAGTGAAAATAAATCGATCCATACATGTGATCGATGTATGAAAATCCCTCTTACTAAATTGAAAAGCTTTCACAATAATGTATAAATAATAATAGAGGAATATATTAATTCTAAATTAAAAGAAAACCATTATTATTGATAATTTAAATGAAGAGGTGCAATGGTTCAAACAAAGGGACACAATGCTTCAAAGCTCACACTAGTTGGAAGACTATATAAGTAAGAAAGAATGATGAAGAAGAAGGTGTCTCTGTAATCCATATCAGAAGATCAATAGCAGAAGTAGAGTCCAAGAAGGAAATCTGAAGATAATTATGAAGTGAGGGTGGAAGGGAGGAGAAAGGAAGGATTCATATCCTTTTCTAAGTAAACTATGAAAATAAGGGAGTTGGTGCTTCCTAGGGTTGGTGCCCTAAAACAAGGGAGTTGGTGCTTCCTAGGGTTTGTGCCCTAAAACAAGGGAGTTGGAGATTCCTAGGGTTGGTACCCTAAAACAAGGGAGTTGGTGTTTCCTTAGGTTGGTTCCCTAAAATAAGGGAGTTTGTGCTTCTTAGGGTTGGTTCCCTAAAAACAATGGATTTGGTTCTTCCTAGGGTTGGTGCCCTGAATAAGGGGATTTGTGTCTCTAAGAGTTGGTGATCTAAAGAGGATTGGTGTCCTTCAGAATCACAAATTATTCTTTATAAACTTTGTAATTCTTGTTAAGTATAATTACATAATTGATTCTTAAATGCAAGTCCATTTTTTAGCTATTATGATGAGAAATAGAATAACAAAGTAATAACTAATTTTTTAAAAAGGTAATATTGATTCACCCCCCCCCCCTCTCAATATTTCCAACAACTATGGACAAAGCAATGTAATATGCATATTGTATTTATATGTTTTAATAATAAAAATGTGATGCCAACTGATAAAGGGATATGGACAAGATATGGGGGATGAATTAATCCACAAGAGAGGGGATTTTCTAGGATAATGGCCAAGAGGGGTCCAAGGGGGAAATATCCATGTATATTGATTTAACCCATTTTCCTAAACTTTCTAATTTTATATGAAACTTCCAATTCCTGATTGAGTGCTCCCAAAGCCAATGATTGAATAGATGTAAGAGGGTGGGTGTGAGTGGTCACATCCCAAAGTTATTGGGAACATGGGGGTTGAGTACAATCAACTTGGGGAAGAGTGTGAATCAAGAAAGGTGAGTCAAAGGGAGGGAATTGTATGGGTTGTGACAACATTTTTACACAACTGCATTTTGGTGCACAAGGAGCAAGTAGAGAGGAAGAAATAGAGCTTAAATTTGGTGCATCCATTGAGGGACAATTCTAGAGAAATATGGAGTGTATTGGAGAATATTTGGAGTTGGAAATTGAAGAGATAGGTTTTCAGGCCTAAAGAGTGTACTCTGGTGTGAGTTGTACTAAATAAACAATTGTTTGTTGTTAGTTTGCTGATAGTTTTCCTAGCAGGAAGTTCCCTTTAGTTCATAGAAGAGATATTCCTAGTTACCTATGCCAGAGAGACCCTGATAAATAAATGGGATGCCTGAGGGACTAGGATTAGTGAAGGGGTGCATTCATTGGGTTGGGAAAGTCAAGAGGAAGAGAGTTGGTGGAAAATTAGGATAGATGGAGGAGAATATCAATTGGGATGTGATTTTATGAGATGTGAGTGGATTGTGAGAGACCACCCTCTTTTATGGATTACTAGCCTCATCTTGGGTGTGACTCGATGTTGAGAATTGGAAAAATCAGTTTGTGGTTGGATGGAACGTCCATCCCAAGAAGCTGGTTGCACAAATCTTGTTTAAAGATAAGTGTTTTATCTTGTTGCTGAGTTATTTTCATGTGTTATTGTTGTGCATGAACTTTGTGTATTTGAGAATGCTTTATATGTTTTTGTAATGAAGTTTATTAGCTTCATGCATGTCTATTTAGTATGTTGTATATGCATTAGTGTAATGACATCGAACAATAGTTAAATATGTTTTAATTCATAGTTGAAAGCTATAGGAAATGAACTAACTATAAATGAATTTAATTTAGTTAGAAAAAAAAATTGTTTTTATGTGTATTCTACATCGTAATGTCCCTCAGATGGGTTGGGGGACATTACACAACACCTCTCATTGTTTTCCTTAAAAATAATGATTTCACTTGGAATATAGAAGTTGTCCAATCATTCAAATCCTTGAAAGAAGCTATGTGCATGACCCCTGTCTTGGCACTTCCTAAATTTACAAAGGCTTTTGTTCTAAAATGTGATGCTTCTGAGAAAGGAATTAGGGTTTTCCTCATGTAAGATGGCAAGCCTTTAGCCTTCACTAGAAATCATATTTAGGATAGACATTTGGGCCAATAAGTTTATGAAAAGGAAATTTTATCTATTTTTCATGTCATGGATATCTGACATGCTTAATTATTGGGGAAATGATTCCAAATTAAAACTGATCATCATAGCCTCAAGTATTTTCTAGACAACAAATTTCATCCACATAACAACAAAAATGGGTGACCAAGATATTTGGATATGATTATGAGATCATTTATAAGAAGGGAAAGGAAAATTTGGTTGTTGATGTTCTTTCTAGAAAGTGTGAAGAAGAAGGGTCCATCTTTTCCCTCTCCTTCATTGTACTAGTTTGGCTCCAAGCTATTCGCTAGGAATGGCTGCAAGGCCCCAAAATTTCTCGCATGATCTAACAATTGCAACACCATTATCCAACTTCTCCAAGGTATTCTTGGCACAATGAAGAGATACTCTACAAAGGCCATTTGTATTTAAGAAAATAGTCACAACTTAAACCCACGGTGATTTTGGAGCTTCATGCTTCACCCACAACTGGGAATTTAGGGTTTAACAAAACCTATTAATGGATCAAATGTTATTTTATCTGGGATGATATGAAACAAGACATCCACACCTTTGTGGATAAATTTGATGTCTATCAATGCAACAATGGAGAAATAATCAAATCTCCAGGAATAGTCCAACTTCTTTCGATTCCCCCTGCTATTTGTATGGATATTTCTATGAATTGTTGGCATGTTTAATAGGAAGAATTTTCTTATCATTGATGGAAAGAACAACAACATACCAAACCTTGAAAGTATGCAACAATCAAAGATCGGAAGAGATAGATATAGCACTCTCCAAAAGTGCAGTCGAGGTCCAAGAGACAGACTCACATGAGGAGAAAAGGTCGAGACCTTTGAACACCTAGAAAACCTTCTAAGTTAGAGAGATAAGAAAGCTCATGAGGAAGCACGACAGTGGTTGTTGGATCACCAATCTTGCATACCTGATGACCATTAGATTAGCATCCAATGAACAAAGGAAGCGCAGAGGATAATTACATATCTGATTCATTGAATCTGAGCACCGAGGATCAACAGTCGTTGGATCCAAAAATAAATGAACGAAGGATAAGCCTTTGGATCAGCATAGGAGAGTGGAATTGTCAAAGTCCTAAAGTCCTGAAGTAAGCAGGGACCGTCCATCATCAAGACTGACAGGTGGCACACGATCCTCAACTCTGGAGAAAATCACCTCAAGGATTTTTTAGTTTGAGACTTGAAAAACCTGAAGTTCGGAGAGTCGAAGAGCCAAAGTAAGTGAAAATATTCAGATTAGTTTGAAATGGAAGGACAGGATAAGCTAGAAAAGAAACATCACAGAAAGATCGAGCCATCACTCTAAGAACATGATCAATGAAAATCGTTTAATTTGGGTCTAAAAGTTGCAAGGAGATTGTTGTTCGTGGATTCTCACTTCAAAATAATTGCCAACTTGAAAAATGGAAATACCTAAAGTCCAGAAGTGAATGAGGATCCATATCAGCAAGCCTATGTCAGCAAAGACACGTGGCGCAATTAGACAATGACAAGTGTCACGTTGATTCGACATTTCAGGTATGTGCAAATCACAAATCTGAGTGACACATGGTAAATACTAGGCTCATGACACATCATAAAGTGAGGTAAGTAAGTGACGTCACTCTGAAAGTTTTACCACCAACGATTAGCCTAAAGTTGTGAAGTTTTGAACTTTGAATACCAGAAGAAGACCTAGACCATCGATTGCCAGAAGGAAGCGTGGCAGAAATATGTGCAGTTCGAGGAAAGACACTCCGAAAAAGAGAGAAAATAAAGTTAAGAGTTGAGATTCCCAAACCCCGAAAACCCGAAGTCAATCTCAATCGTCTGATTCTAAGAGACACACGTCATTCGATCGCTAACTCCCGATAAAAGAAAAAGAAGGAGGAAAGGCTAGAAAGTTGAGATTGTTGAACCTTGAATACCCGAAGGGATTGTGACCATCAATCCAAAAGGGACATACGTCGTTGGATCATGAACTCCGGGTGAAATTCTCCAGGAGCAAACAAAGCTTGAGAATCGAGACTCCCAAATCCTGAAAGGTGAAATCGATATCGTCTGTTGGTTTGGAGGACCACATGTCACTTGGTATTTTAGATTAAGGATCGTGCATGGACAGAGGAAAGAAGGTAGGAAAAGACAAGATATCTGAGCCATTGATCGAGGGAATCTATCAGAGACTAAGAGATTGACAGTCACACATGATTACGGGATCGGAAGTTGCTCGCAAGTTAATTTTCTGAGGGTAGGCCACAATTGAAACCATGGTATCAGAGAAAGGGTACATTGCAGCTGGAGGCAGATTGTTGGGATAAAAGTGGTTAATCCCAAAACCACTATTTGGCGTGCCCACAATCATTTTCTTATGAAAAGACGTATCCCGAGGTCACATGTGACAGGGGGCTAACGAGAAGAGAGCCCGCGCTTGCAATCTCGTGGTCATGTGAAGTTCATCACCAAAGGTCATATTGAAATAAAGGGGACTAGAGCTCTCTAGACCAAGAATGTGAAGCGCATTTTGACTAAGAATTTGGTCACCTCCAGTGATCACGTGAAGGTAGTGGATTAGAAGCCAAAGAAGCCATAATGGAATGGTTGTAACAGATAGAGAATACGAAGAGTTTTGACAGCCAAAGAAGCCACATAATATTTGGATAACTGCCTCTGATGATGAACAGATATTGCATAACCACCAAAGAAGAGATTGAGTTGTTATGATGATCAGGTAGAGTACTCGATGTGAACATGAAATGCAGAATAGAGAACAGTGTGTGTCACTTAGATAGGGATGCATGTGGGTAGGTAGAGAGGAAGAGTAGTGCCTGAAGAGGAGATCAAAGATGCATTATATAGCATGCAAAGGAAACACAAAGTATAAAGATAAGAAAGAGAAGTTGAATAGCGTATCGAAGTGTGAAATGGGAGAATGAACAAGAGGATAGAAGAGGAACAGAGAATACAATCTAGAAGAGATAGAGCAAGTAAGTAAAGTTTTTTAAGATTCAATTAGGGTGGTAGGGTGGTGCTAGGGAGGATTGCATTCCTCTAAATTCTAGTTGGTGCTAGAAGATATTCTGGGAGTTGATGATTCCTTCTAGTTGGTGCTAGAGAAACATGGGAGTTGGTGCTAGAGAAATCTAAGAGTTGGTGCTCCTTGCAAGTTGTATCTTTATATCATAGGTTGCAGCCTCATATTTGAATTGGAAATCAAATATTGTGATGTACATTGATGCAGGAGCATTACCAACTCATCAAGCGAGCCAGTGCAAGAGCAGAAAAGACAGTTGGACAGCGCCAACAAAATTTTTGAAACACCTTGATATTGTTGCACCAAACATTAATATGTGAATTTAATGAAGTGCACTTGTATATTTTAATGGACCTTGAGCCTTTAAGCTCCCGTCCTTAGGTAGATAGATGGCATTTATTTTAGTTAATGATGGTAGGTAGATTTTAATTGTAGAATTGACAGCTTTAGATTCCAAGAGGGAAACGGAATATAGACACCCTCACTTGTACATTGTAACATAATTGAATAGGAGAGTAGAAGATCAGAGCAGAGGATTGTATGAAGAACATTACATGTACAGATATTGAATCAATAGAAGAAAGCCTTGATTCAACTCCATGGTTATGTGTTATTTCTCTGTGTATTGAAGTTTTTCTCATGAATGTCTGTTTCTTGTCATACACTTTCTTTTATGTGCTGTGTATGGGATTTCATAGCTGAATTGAAGTCTGAGAGATTGAGTGAATGAGTTTCAATTGTTTCTCTAACTGAACCAGAGGATTCCTGCAAGGACTACAACTGAATTTGTCCGCAAGGAGTGCGTGACTACAGGGTTCACTTGGAGAAAGATTTTGTCCTCATTCGTCTCAGAAGTGCAGATTTGGCACCGGAGCTGTGCAAGGCGTGCACAGGCTAGACGAAGAATCAGAGTCGCGATTCTGAGCGAGGAAATTTAAGACTACTATTGCAAGAGCGCGCAGAGTCGAAAAAGATTCAACACTTAGTCGTGTTTGAAGATTTTCCGCAAGGAGTCCGTGAAAGAATTTCTCATAAGGACTTGTGAAGCCGAGGACAAGCTCAGGAGGAAGAGGCCTACAAGTTCACTGAAGGATAATTGCACGTGTTGTTGTGGAAAGCCTGGGAGAAGTACCACAGGTCGGCGAGTGGGTGAACAAGTCTTCAAGGAGGAAGCGTTTAACCCATCTCGTAGGATAAGGAGTTACAGTGTGAACATTCAGAGGTTTGAAGCTCAGGAGGAAATAGATTCGTCGATCTGGAGTCTCAGGGACCGTTAGATCACACGTGACATCGCATATTGTCATATCGCGAGTTGGAGCACCAAGTTGTTGGAACGGGAGTGGAGATATTGCGAAGAGCGATACTCCGATAAGATCTGGACCATCGATTGTGTGAGACGCGTGTCAGGAGATCCCGAGGAGTCAGGAATCGGAGAATAGGGGTTCTCGACGACAGGGAACACTTGCAGGTTGGATTCACGATCAGCGATATCCCGATAGTGACATGGCAGTGTGGGACCACGGGAGCCAGTGGAATACAGGTGGCATAGTATCGGTGATCGGGAAAAGGCAAGTCCCGAGTCCATCGACATCAGGACTCGCGATCCCACGAGCTCCGAAATCCTGATAGACGGATAGAAGGTGGAGGAGTCAAGTCCACACGTGTATCAGAGAATCAACACATTGGGATTCAGAGATTAGAGTTTCAATTGGTTGACATCGCGAGTAGCGATTTCCCGATAGTGAGAATTCAGATAGCAGGGGAGAAGTCAATGCTGACTCACATCGGATTTCGGGGAATCGTGAAGGAAGAAATTTGCGACCATAGGATTCGCGAAATCGCGAAGTCCGATTTCCCGATATAGAAGGGAAGTCACTTGAGAGTTGTTGTGGGTAAGAGACGTTCCCGACAGGGAATAAGAGGAACCTCTTAAGTTCTTTGGCCAATTGGGGAAAGAAGATCCTGTGAGAGCGATCGAGCTCCGAGGAGTCCGGTTGCGTCAAGAGTGGTATCAGAGCGGTTATAGTTCTTTGCTTTCTATAGCAAAGAAGGAGAAGGAGTAAATACACCATGCCACCCAGAAGAGAAAGGCAGTCACCTGACCCGGAAGACAAGGAGGTGCGAAGAAGAGGTAGACCAGCAGGAAATCTAGAAATGGAGGGACAGATGAGAGATCTCCGAGCAAGACTCGAGGAGATGGAGACAGCTCAGAGACGTGGAGTTGGTGCAGGGGATCGTAGTGATTCCAAAGTAGAAGAGGAATATGGACATGAAGAAGAGGTCGCAGCAGAGGATGCATCAACCGAGCGGTTGATAAAAGCCATTTCCAGGATGAGTTCCAAGACCAAAATGGACATTCCAGTCTACGAGGGGAGCCTGGATGTAGAAGAGTAGCTGGATTGGATCCGAGCTCTTGATACCTACTTCGATTATGAGGATATCGAAGAGGATAAGAGAGTCATACATGTTGTCATGAATTTGAAAGGACATGCAACATTGTTGTGGGATGAGCTATAAGAAGATAGACGCTGCAAAGGAAAGAAAAAGATCAAAAGATGGGATCGGATGATCACGAAGATGAAGGCGAAATTCATCCCACGAGATTACCAAATAAATATGTTCAGGAGAATGCAGAACCCGAGACAGAAGCTGATGACGGTAAAAGAGTATACCGAGGAGTTTTACAAGCTCAACATCAGGGCAGGTCATCGGGAGAGCGATGATGAGAAGGTGGCGAGATACCTGAATGGTCTGAGATACGACATTCAAGATAAATTGAGCATGGTTACCATCATAACAGTTGAGGATGCTTACCAGATGGCTCTGAAAGCCGAAGAAAAGATGAGTTGTAAGCAAGGTCAGCGAGGGCGAGGCAGAAGTCAGCCCAGAAACAAGGCAGTTGCCCAAGATAAATATCAGAAGCCCAAGGAGGAATGGAAGAAACCTCAGGGTAATATTGAAAGAGGTGGGACCTCACAGCGAGGACAACCACATGTTGAACAGAGAGGACAACAGAATGATCAACGAGGAGATTATGCTGATGCAAATTATTTTCCTCGTACCAGAGGTAGAGGAAGAGGTCGAGGTGGCGTTATCACATGTTTTACATGTGGGAAGAATGGACACAGGTCATTTGAGTGTCCAGAGAAAAGGAAAGATGTAGGAGAAGAACACATCACTGAGGCACAGAGGCGTGATGATGAGACCGAAGACACCAAAGTAGGAAGGTCATTGATGGTGCACAAAGTCCTTTTGACACCTGAGAAGGAGGTGGAGGACACAGCTCAGAGGACCCGACTGTTCAGAACCACATGCAAATCCAAGGGCTGGAAGTGCAAGGTTATCGTAGATAGTGGAAGCACAGATAATCTCATTTCGACCGAGATGGTGGAGAAATTAGGGTTGGAGACCACTGATCACCCGAGCCCATATAAAGTTTCATGGCTACAAAAGGGACATCAGGTGAGTGTCACTAAACAATGTTTAGTTGAATTCAAGATAAGTGAATATAAGGATAAGATTATGTGTGATGTTATTCCCATGGATGTATGTCATTTATTGCTGGGTAGACCATGGAAATATGACAGAAATGTGGTTCATGATGGGAGAATGAACACATATACCCTGGAGAAGGATGGGAGTCCACATACGTTGCTTCCGATAAAGGATAAAGAGGTGAATCCGGAAGTAAGCAACACAATATTTCTCATGAGTGGGAAGGAGCTTCTCACAGAAATGGAGAAGAAAGAAGATCCACAATTCTTTGTTGTTAGAAAACCAAGGATTGTTCTGACCAGCACAAGAGTGGATGACTTACCAGAAGAGATTCAGGAACTACTGGAAGGGTTCACTGACATCATCGTGGACGAATTACCTCATTCATTGCCACCGATGAGGAGTGTGAGTCACCACATAGACCTCATACTGGGAGAAAGTTTGCCGAATAAAGCTGTGTATAGATTGACGCTGCAGGAGAATGAGGAGGTCAAAAATCAGGTACAGGATTTGTTAGACAAAGGATTGGTCAGAGAAAGCCCGAGTCTGTGTGTTGTTCCAACAGTGCTAAGTCCGAAGAAGGATGGAGGTTGGAGAATGTGTACAGACTCCAGGGCCATCAACAAAATTACCATCAGGTATAGATTTCCACTGTCGAGAATGGATGATCTGATGGATTTCCTTAGTGGGGAAAATTTATTTTCAAAGATTGATCTGAAGAGCGGATATCATTAGATTCGCATGAGGGAAGGTGATGAATGGAAGACATCCTTCAAGACAAATGAAGGGTTGTATGAATGGCTAGTCATGTTGTTTGGCTTGACAAATGCGTCAAGTACATTCATGAGGCTGATGAATGAAGTCCTGAGGGAATTCATTGGGAAATTTGTTGTCGTATATTTGGATGACATACTAATTTTCAGCAAGACAAAGGCTGAACATTTGAGGCATTTGGCCATTGTGATGAAAAAGCTACAGTAGGAGAAGTTGTTGATCAACATGAAGAAATATTCATTCATGAAGACAGAGCTCATTTATTTGGGTTTTGTTATTTCAGCGAATGAGTTGAAGATGGATCTGAGTAAGGTGGAAGTGATCAAGAATTGGCCATCACCAAGAAATGTATTCGAGGTGAGAAGTTTTCATGGTTTAGCTAGTTTCTACCGAAAGTTCATTAGGAATTTCAGTGGAATTAGCTCAGCAATGATGGACACAGTGAAGAAGCAGCATAAAACTTTTCACTGGACAACAGAGGCCGAAAAGAGCTTCAATCAATTGAAGCGAAAGATCATAGAGAAACCAGTGTTGGTGCTGCCAGATTTTTGGAAGACGTTTCAGGTGAAATGTGATGCAAGTGGATATGCCATAGGAGCGGTCTTAAGTCAGGAAGACAGACCAGTTGCATATTTCAGCAAGAAGCTGGATGAAGCAAAGCTTAAATACTCCACGTATGATAAAGAATTTTATGCTATCATACAGGCGCTGAAGAAGTGGAGGCATTAATTGATACCCAAGGAATTTGTATTATACAACGATAATCATGCATTACAGTTTGTGATTCAATAGGAGAAGTTGAACCAGAAGCATGCTAAATGGGTAGAGTATATGCAGAATTTTACGTTTGTGATCAAACATATTTCAGGTACTGTTAACAAAGTAGCTGATGCTTTGAGCAGGAAATGTTTGTTGCTGCAGGAGGTCCGAGTCAAAACGTTGGGTTTTGAAAACCTTAGGGACATGTACGCAGGAGATGTAGATTTCGGAGAAGCGTACAAATCAGCTGAGAACCCAGTTCTCAGAGATAGAATCCCATGGATAGACTACATGATCCAGGAGGGATTTCTATTCAGAGGCAATCAGCTGTGTATTCCAAATTTCTCCATGAGGGAGAAGCTATTGAAGGAAAAGCATAGTGGTGGATTAGCAGAACACTTTGGCCACGATAAAACATTCGCAAAGCTGAGCGAATCATATTTTTGGCCAAGCATGTGAGCAGAGGTCAAGCGATTTGTTGACAGATGTCGAATTTGTCAGCATTCGAAAGGGAGAAAGCAGAATGCAGGTTTTTATCAGTCGTTTCCCATACCAGAGAAGCCATGGGAGGCGATAAGCATGGATTTTGTATTAGGTTTGCCAAGGACATAGAGAGGTGTTGATTCCATCTTTGTGGTGGTTGACATGTTTTCAAAGATGGCACATTTCATTCCGTGCCAGAAGACCAGCGATGTGACCCACATCGCAAACTTGTTTTTCAAGGAGGTCATTCGACTCCATGGATTGCCGAGAAGCATTGTATCGGACAGGGATACGAAATTCATAGAGAATTTTTGGAGGACGCTATGGAAGAAGCTAGGAACTAACTTGGCATTTAGTTTTTCTTATCATCCATAGACAGACGGACAAATGGAGGTTGTGAACAGGAGTCTGGGAGATTTATTAAGAAGCCTAGTGACAGAGCACCATAGAAGTTGGGATAATGTATTGCCACAGGCAGAGTTTGCTTACAATGACTCTGTGAACAGGAGTACAGGGAAAAGTCTGTTTGAGATTGTATATGGCAGGAATCCGAGAGGAGTATCTGAACTTAGGGAGTCAGATCATACTGTTACTAGCAGCGCTAGTGCAGAGGAATTCACTAAAGCAATGAAGGAACTTCACGACCGGGTGAAGCAATGACTGATAGAATCAAATCAGGAGTACAAGTGCAGAGCAGATCAGCATCGGAGACAACTTCAGTTTGAAGTGGATGATCTAGTTCTGGCACATTTGAGGAAAGAAAGGTTCCCGAGAGGAACATACAACAAGTTAAAAATGAAGAAAATTGGGCCATGCAGAGTCCTGAAGAAATTCGGGGAGAACGCGTATGAGATTGAGTTGCTAGATGGCATCGGGATATCTCCGATATTTAATGTTTCAGATTTATACCCATACAAGGCTGGAGAAACAGAGGCTAGAACTGAGGAACCAGTGATCCAGTGGGGAAAACAATTACCAATTGCAGAAAAGCCACAGATGGAGTTCATACTGGACAAGTGAGTGGGTAGAAAGACCAGACAAAAACAATATTTCGAGTACTTGGTCAAATGGAAGAATCACCAAGTGGAGGATGCAAGATGGGAGACAGAAGAAGTTATCCAAAATCATGGACAGACCGTGCAGGATCTCATGGACAGGAGCCCATGAAAATTTTCAAGTCGAGGAGTATGATGCAGGAGCATCGCCAACTCATCAAGCGAGCCAGCGCAAGAGCAGAAAAGACTGTTGGACAACGCCAGTAAAATTTTTGAAACACCTTGATATTGTTGCGCCAAACATTAATATGTGAATTTAATGAAGTGCACTTGTATATTGTAATGGACCTTGAGCCTTTAAGCTCTTGTCCTTAGGTAGATAGATGGCATTTATTTTAGTTAATGATGGTAGGTAGATTTTAATTGTAGAATTGACAGCTTTAGAGTCCAAGAGGGAAATGGAATATAGACACCCTCACTTGTACATTGTAACATAATTGAACAGGAGAGCAGAAGAGCGGAGCAGAGGATTGTATGAAGAACACTACATGTACACATATTGAATTAATAGAAGAAATCCTTGATTCAACTCCATGGTTATGTGTTATTTCTCTGTGTATTGATGTTTTGCTCATGAATGTCTGTTTCTTGTCATACATTTGATTTTATGTGCTATGTATGGGATTTCATAGTTGAATTGAAGTCTGAGAGGTTGAGTGAATGAGTTTCAATTGTTTCTCTAACTGAACCAGAGGATTCCTGCAAGTAGTGCAGTTAAATTTGTCTGCAAGGAGTGCGTGACTGCAGGGTTCACTTGGAGAAATATTTTGTCCTCATTCATCTTAGAAGTACAGATTTTGCACCGGAGCCGAGCAAGGCATGCGTAGGCTAAACGAAGACTTAGAGTCGCGATTCTGAGCGAGGACATTTAAGACTGTTGTTGCAATATAGTGTAGAGTCGAAAAAGATTCAACACTTAGTCGTGTTTGAAGATTTTCCGCAAGGAGTGCGTGCAAGAAGTTATCGTAAGGACTTGTGAAGTCGAGGACAAGCTCAGGAGGAATAGAACTACAAGTTCACTGAAGGAGAATTGCACGTGTTGCTGTGGAAAGCCCGGGAGAAGTACCACAGGTCGGCGAGTGGGTGAACAAGTCTTCAAGGAGGAAGTGTTTAACCCATCTCGCAGGATAAGGAGTTACGGTGTGAACATTCAGAGGTTCGAAGCTCAGGAGGAAATAGAGCCGTTAATCTGGAGTCTCAGGGACCGTTAGATCACACGTGACATCGCATATCATCATATTGCGAGTTGGAGCACCAAGTTGTTGGAACGGGAGTGGCGATATCGTGAAGAGCGATACTCCGATAAGCTATGAGCCATCGATTGTGTGAGACGTGTGTCAGGAGATCCCGAGGAGTCGGGAATCGGAGAATCGGGGTTCTTGACGACAGGGAACACTTGCAGGTTGGATTCGCGATCAACGATATCTCGATAGTGACGTGGCAGTGTGGGACCACGGGAGCCAGTGGAATACAGGTGGCATAGTATTGATGATCGGGAAAAGGCAAGTCCCGAGTCCATCGACATCAGGACTTGCGATCCCGCGAGCTCTGAAATCTCGATAGAAGGATAGAAGGTGGAGGAATCAAGTCCACACGTGTATCGGAGAATCGACACATCGGGATTCGGAGATTAGAGTTTCAATTGGTTGACATCGCGAGTAGCGATTTCCCGATAGGGGGGATTCCGATAGCAGGGGAGAAGTCAACGTTGTCTCGCATCGGATTTCGGGGAATCGTGAAGGAAGAAATCCACGACCATAGGATTCACGAAATCACGAAGTTCGATTTCCCGATATAGAAGGGAAGTCACTTGAGAGTTGTTGTGGGTAAGAGATGTTCCCGACAGGGAATAAGAGGAACCTTTGAAGTTCTTCGGCCAATTGGGGAAAGAAGATCCTGTGAGAGCGATCGAGCTCCGAGGAGTCCGGTTGCATCATACATGAAAGTTGGAGCTTGATTGGCATCCTAAGAAGAAGAGGTTTTCTCTCTTTATGGGTTTCCTCATGATGAATCTGTGTCTCTGTGTATTTCATGTGATGGATCAAATATTGTTTATTTATGCATGTTAATTTATTAGTAACACATTAAATAATTGTTAGAAATATTCCGAAAAGAAAAAAAAGTTTCAAGCTTATATTAGAATTGATTCAGTACCCCCTCTCTCAGTTATATTTACAACAATTTGTATCAGAGAAAGTTTATTTTATTTAAAGTTAGATCAGTAAGATTAAACATGAAAATTCATGAAGGAACTTCAACCAATAAGGCCCCCCTATTCAATGGAACAAACTTTGCCTTCTAGAAAGTTAGGATGAGAACCTACATAATGGATTTAGGTGCAGATGTCTGGGATGTGGTAGAGACTGGTTATGTAAAACTAGTTGTACTAGCTACTAAGGATGACAAGATATAGTTCAAATTCAACGGTAAAGCTATGAATGCTATTCTGAGTGGGATTTTAGAAGCAGATTTTGTCAAGGTCATGAACTGTGATTCAACAAAAGTTATGTGGGACAAGCTAATAAGTAGTTATGAAGGTGATGAAAAGGTGAAAGACGCAAAACTTTAGACTCACAGACTGAAGTTTGAGCAGTTAAAGATGGATGAAGACAAAACTATCAGTAATTACTTCTTATGTATAGAATAACTTGTCAACACTATGAAATTCCTAGGTGAAATGATAGCTTATTCTTTTCTAATCTAGAAAATATTAATATCTCTTCCTGATAGATTTAACTCAAAGGTCTCTGCTATAGAGGAAATAACTGATCTCAAAACGTTGACACTAGATCAAATTATTGGAACCCTAATTTATTATGAAATGAGAATCACCAAAGGTAAATCCACTACAAGAGAGGCATCTTTTAAAGTAGAGAAAAACACAGACTCCGATATAGATGAGATTGAAGTAAATTTTGTGAGAAGACTGAAGAAAGGATCAGGCAAATACAAAGGTAAAATTCCCTTCAAATGTTTCAACTGTGGTAACATAGGTCATTTTTCATCTAAGTGTCCTCACAAAATAAAGGATCAAACATATGATGATGAAGAGAAGAACAAACACAAAAAGGTCTATGAAGAGAATAATTTTAAGAAGAAAAGACTTTGTGTAAACAATGATGATGATCCCTCAGATGATGAAAGTAATGACTCTTCTATTGAAGATAAAATAAATTATATCATGGTAATATATTTAGAATATATAAACACTGAAGATACAGGAAGTGAGTTCATTGACTGTGAAGCAGAATTAGATCTTGAAGAAGAACTTGTCAGTTCCATGGAAGAGATTGATAGACTCAGAGAAAATAAAAGAAAAGAAAAATGGTTACTTCTCAGGTATGATAAAACATGAAAGGAAGCATCTGAAGATATTAATATGTTGAAGGTTAGTTATAAGAAGCTACGAGGATTGAAGACATCCTCAAACAACAATTGAAGGAAGTCGAAACAAAAGGTGAAAAATTGGAAGCTAAAGTAGTGACGGTCAGAAAAGATCTAGAGAAATTTCAGGCCTTATATCATCAGAATCTGACAAGTATTAAAGCCTCAGAAGGATTAGCCTCCAATATGAATCAACAAAGGAATTCAAAGTTGAAAACTAGTTTGGGTTATTAAGAGGGATCAAGTAGTGGTTAGCCAACAAATAAAGAATCCATCAAGTTTGTCAAATCTACAACTACTGACAACAACAAACCTGCAGAAACAAAGGATGAGAATAAGCCTCCAAGGAGGAGTGAAGGAAAAGCTACCAGAATTGAATCTAGAGAACAAAGAAATAATACACTCTCTTCTCATGAAAATCATCAGCATGGAAGAAATCAACCTGCTCTAAGAAGACAACCATTTTCCAGGTACAAAGATTTTTTCTATGGATATTGTTTTTACTATTCTAACTTTGGCCACAAAGCTATAAATTGTTCTCTAAGATTTAGACATGAGTAATCAAGACAGCCAAGGAATAAATACATGTCTCAAAAAATAATAAGACAACCACGTTACAAACAACCACAGACTACAAATCATATGATGGTTGGGAAAAAGATGCAGACTAAACATAACAATCGTTATGATCCTTTGTTCAATGAACCAAAATGTTACATTTGCCATAATTATGGACATAAAGATGAAAATTGTTGCTTAAAGAACTATAAGCCAGATTCAAATCACAAAGATGAAAACTTCAAGGTTTCGAAGAAGAATGAAAAATAACAAGTGTGGATTGGTGTTGTCAGCTCAAAGACAAAAAGACTCCTGGTATATTGACAACGGATGCTCCAGTCATATGACAAGTGACAAAAGTAAGTTCCTATCACTCAAGGAAAATAAATCAGGAAGTGTGACCTTTGGAAATGATGCTCCAAGAAAGATCAGTGGTAAAGGTCTAGTAAGCTTAAGTAATGGAGGAAGAAAATCTCAAGATGTATTATTTGTTGATGGTTTAAAGCATAATCTTCTCAATGTCATTCAAATATGTGACAGAGGATGTGAAGTCACTTTCACTACCAAGAATTGTAAAATAAAAACAACAAACACATGAGAGCTTCTTGCAAAAGGGGTTAGAATCGAAAACAATGTATATATTCTGAAGGAAGATAAGGAGAAATGTCATTTAAGAAAAAATGATGAAAATTGGTTATGGAACAGAAGGGTTGGACACCTGAATTTTGATCATATTGTCAAATTGAATAATGAAGGTGTTGTGAAATACCTTCCAAAAATATCTAAGCCTAATAACTCTGTATCCAAGTCCTGCCAAATGGGGAAGTTGACTTGTGCCCAATTCAAATCAAAGAGTTTCACATCTTCAGAGAAACCACTTCAACTTGTTCATATGGATCTGTGCGGACCATCGTGAAAAGAAGGAACTGGATGAGAACGTTACTTTATGCTGGTCATTGATGATTTCTCTAGACGTACGTGGGTTTCCTTTCTGAGAGAAAAATATGATGCGTTTGATAAGTTCAAAATGTTTAAGGAATTAGCCAAGAATTAGAAAGGAAGAAAGTTAAAGGCAATTCGCTCAGACAAAGGAGGAGAATTTATGTCAAGAGATTTAAAATAATTCAGTGATAGACATGGAATTAAAAGAGAATATACTATTCTAGGTACTCCTCAACAAAATGGAGTTGTAGAACGCCAAAATAGATCAGTTCAACAAATGGCAAGGGCCATGATGAATGAAAGGGATATTTCACAAACCTTATGGGTGGAGGTTGTTCACACATCTATTCATATTCTGAACAAAGCACATATAAGGCCGAACAGTGAGAAAACTCCACATGAGTTGTGGTTTGGTTGACCTGCATCCATCAAGCACTTCAAAGTATTTGGAAGTAAATGCTACATAAAAAATAATGATGATCATTTGGGAAAATTTTATAGTAGAGTTGATGAAAGTATATTCTTAGGATATGCAATGAACAATAAAGGTTGCAGATGCTTTAACAAAAGAATGCATAAATTAGTAGACTGTATTGATGTTCGAATTGATGAAGAAGCTCCTGTAAAAGATCAATAGAGAATAAGCGGTAGGACAAATGAAAAATATGATGCTGATAATGAAAATGAAGAACAACAAATCCCAGAGTCACAAGGAGATGATGAGTCGGGTGGAGAAGAGACACCCAGACAAAAAGAGTCAGGACAACAATCAACATCAAATCCTTCCTCCAGAATTACTCAAAAGAATCATCTTGAAAGTCAAATAATTGGTGAGAAAGACAAACGGGTAAAAATCAAGAGGAGTATAATCAAAGACACTGAGAAAACACATATAGCTTTCATATCCATGGTGGAACCCAAGAAATTCATTGAAGCCAGTGAAGATGTAAATTGGTTAAAATCAATGAATGAGGAACTAGACCAAATTGAAAATAATGACACTTGGGAACTCGTTCCTAGGCCAACAAATAAAAATATAATAGGATCCATATGGGTATACAAAAATATGATGAATGAGCAAGGAAATATTGTAATAAATAAGGCTAGATTGGTCTACAAAGGATATGATCAAATAGAAGGACTGGAATTTGATGAAACATTTGCGCTCGTAGCAAGATTAGAAGCTATTAGAATGTTTCTTGCCTATGCTTGTCACAAACATTTTAAATTCTATCAAATGGATGTCAATTCATATTTTCTAAATGGAGATCTAAAAGAAGAAGTCTATATGGAACAACTAGAGGGTTTCCAACTGTTAGATAACCCTGACTTTGTCTGCAAGCTGAAGAAATCCTTATATGGGTTGAAAAGAGCTCCTTGTGCTTGGTATTACAGACTGGATAAGTATCTTCAAGACAAAGGATTCAAGAGAGGAATAGTTGGCAACAATCTATATATCAAAAGAGAGAGTAATGATTTGCTCATTGTGTTGATCTAGGTAGATGACATCATCTTCGAAAGAAATAATGCTTCATCAGTACAATGGTTTTCCTCTGCCATGCAGTCTGAATTTGAAATGTCTATGATACGGGAACTGTCATTTTTTCTCAGTCTGCAAATTACTCAGAGGTATGAAGGATTATTTCTTTCTCAGGAGAAATATCTAAGGGAAATGTTGAAAAGGTTTCAAATGGAAGATTCTACACCTATGAGCACACTTATGGTCACTAGATGAAAGTTAATAAAGCATGATGACTCACCTGATGTTGATCAAAGTTCCTATAGGTATATGATAGACAACCTATTGTATATTAAAACATCTTGTCCAGACATAATACATGTTGTTGGAATGGTAGGAAGGTATCGGGCTACACCCAAAAAAACTCATTTGTTAGCTGTCAAAAGAATATTCAGATACTTGAAAGGAACAATGAACTATGGCCTATGGTATCCTAGCAATCCGAATTTTCAAATATTAGTCTATTCAGATGTTGATTGGGCTAACTGTGTGGATGAAAGGAAAATCACAAGTGGTGGTGCATTCTTCTTAGGAGATTCTCTTGTAGCATGGTTGAGCAAGAAACAAGGTTCCATTTCCTTATCAACTATAAAAGTTGAATACATTGAATCTTCCACTTGTTGTACTCAAGTATTATGGATGATTCAAACACTTGCATACTTCGAGGTAAAGTATAGTGCATTGATCCCAAATCATTGTGATAATACTAGTGCCATTAGTGTGTCAAAGAATATTGTATTTCATTCCAATACCAAGCATATACCCATCAAGTATCACTTCTTGAGGGAACAGGTAACCAACACTATTGTTTCTTTACATTATATTCCATCCCAAGATCATATTGTTGATATCTTCACTAAGCTACTTTCAAAGGCTTAGTTTGAGTATCTACGCCAGAAGTTGGGCATGACCATGTTACCGAGTTAAATAGTCCATCCAGTAATGGGGAGTATGTGTTGGTTGAATATTTGATACCTCACTCAGGGGGAGCATATTTTGTTTGGCATTGATGTCAAAGGGGGAGAAAAGGTGTGGCTTGGATGCTACAGTTGGAAGTCCAAGCAAAATAGTGCAGTTCTTCAAGGTTGCCATCAATGCCAAATGGGGGAGATTGTTGGAATGTTTAATAGGAATAATGTGCTTGTCATTGATGGCAAGAACAACAGCGAACCAAACCTCAAGATTATGTAGCAATAAAATATCATAAGAGATAGAGATAGCACTTTGCGCTCTCCAGAAGTGCACCTGAGGTCCAAGAGACGGACTCACAGGAGGAGCAAAGATCGAGACCTTTAAACACTTAGAAAACCTTATAGGTCAAAGAGATCAGAAATATCAGGAAGAAGCATGAAAATGACCATTGGATCACCAATCCTGCATACCCAATGATCATTAGATTAGTGTCCAGTGACTAGAGGAAGCATAGAGGAGAAGTCCAGATCTTATCCGTTGAATCTGAGCATCGAGGATTAACATTTGTTGGATCCAGAAATAAATGCATGAAGGATAAGCCTTTGGATGAGCGTAGGAGAGCGGAATTGTCAAAGTCCCAAAGTCCTGAAGTAATCAGGGACTGTCCATCATCAAGACTAACAGGTGGCACATGATCCTCAACTCTGGAGAAAATCACCTCAAGGATTTTTTATTTTGAGACTTGAAAAACCTGAAGTCCAGAGATCTGGAGAGCTGAAGTAAGCGAAAACCGTTAGATTAGTTTGAAGTGGAAGGACAAGATAAACTACAAAAGCAGCATCGCAAAAAGATCAATCCATCGATTTTAGAACATGATCGAGGAACATCGTTTAGTTTGTGTCTAAAAGTTGTGAGGAGGTTGTTGTTTGGGTATTCTCACTTCGGAAGAATTAGAAACTTGAAAAGTCAAAATAACCGATGTCGCAAAGGCCAAAGTCTCAAAGTGAATGAGGATCCACGTCAACAAGTCTACGTCATCAATGAAACGTGGTGCAATCAGACAATGACAAGTGTCACATTGATTCAACATTTCAGGTATGTGCAAATCACAAATCCGAGTGACACATGGAAACTACTAGGCTCATGACATGTCATCAAGTGACGTAAGTAAGTGATGTCAATCCGAGAGTTTTACCACCAACGATTAGCCTAAAGTCCTGAAGTCCTGAACATCGAATACCCAAAGAATATCTAGACCGTCGATCACCAAACAGACATGGAAGAAATCTGTGTAGTTCGGGGAAAGACACCCCGAAAAAGAGAGAAAATAAATTTAAGGGTTGAGATTCTCGAACCCCAGAAAGCCGAATTCAATCTCAATCGTCTTATTCTGAGAGACATGCATCAGTCGATCGCTAACTCCTGATAAAAGAAAAGGAAGGAGGAAAGGCTAGAAAGTTGAGATTATCGAACCCCGAATACCTGAAGGGATTGTGACCGTCGATCCAAAATGGACACATGTCATTGGATCATGGACTCTGGGTGAAATGCTCCAAGAGAAAACAAAGCTTGAGAATCAAGACACCCAAAGCCTAAAAGGCGAAATTGATCTCTTCCATTGGTTTGAAGGACCACATGTTACTTGGTTGTTGAGACTAAGGATCGCGCGTGGATGGAGGAAAGAAGGAAGGAAAATAAAAGAGATATGAGCCATTGATCGAGGGAATCTGTCAGCGATTGAGAGATCGAAAGTCACGCATGATTGCGGGATCAAAAGTTTCTCGCAAGTTAATTTTCTGAGGGAAGGGTCCAATTGAAACCATGATATCGAAGAAAGGGTACATGGTAGCTGGAGGTAGATTGCGGGGAGAAAAGTGGTTAATCCCAAAACCACTATTGGACATGCCTACAATCGTTCGCTTATGCAAAGGCATAGCCCAAGGTCACATGTGACAGGGGAATAACGAGAAGAGAGCTCGCGCACACAATCTCGTGGTCATGTGAAGTTCATCTAACAAGGTCATATTGAAATAAAGGGGGCTAGTGCTCGCTAGACTCAGAACACAACTCGTCTTTTGAATAAGTGTTTTATCACCGCTGGTGATCACGCGAAGGTAGGGGATTAGAAGCCAAAGAAGCCATAATGGACTGGTTGTAACTGACAGAGAAGACGAAGAGTTTTGACAGCCAGAGAAGCCACAAAATCTTTAGATAACTGCCTTTGATGATGAACAGATACTGCATAACCGCTAGAGAAGAGAATGAGTTTCTATGATTATCGGGAAGAATACTCAACGTGAGCATGAAATGTAGAACAAGGAACAATGTGTGTCACTTCGATAGGGATGCATGTGGGTAGGTAGAGAGGAAGAGAAGTACCTGAAGAGGAGATTAGAGATGCAGTATATAGGATGCATAGGCAACACAAAGTATAAATATAAGAAAGAGAAGTTGAGCAACATATTGAAGTGTGTAGCAAGAGAATGAACAAGAGGATAGAAGTTGAATAGAGAATACAAGATGGAATAGATAGAGCAAGTAAGTAAATTTTTGTAAGATTTAATCAGGGTGGTAGGGTGTTGCTAGGGAGGATTGCAACCCTCTAAATTCTAGTTGGTACTAGAAGATATTCTGGGAGTTGGTGCTTCCTTCTAGTGGGTGCTAGAGAAACCTGGGAGTTGGTGCTTCTATCTAGTTGGTGCTAGAGAAATATGAGAGTTGGTTCTCTCTGCAAGTTTTAGCTTTCTATCAGAGGTTGCAGCCTCATATTTGAGTTGGAGCTCAAAGAATGTGATGTACATGAAAGTTGGAGCTTGATTGATATCCTAAGAAGAAGAGGTTTTCTCCCTTTATGGGTTTCCTCATGAGAAATCTGTGTCTCTGTGTATTTTGTTTGATGGATCAAATATCATTTATTTATGCATGCTAATTTATCAGTAACACATTAAATAATTGTTAGAAATATTCTGAAAAGAACAAAAAGTCTCAAGCTTATATTATAACTGATTCACTCCCCCTCTCATTTATATTTCCAACATGAATTTCATTGTTGGCTTACCTAAATTGGGAAATAAGTCAGTCATCATGGTGGTAGTCGATTGTATTTACAAATATGCTCATTTATGTTCTCTTCAAAAATCATTCACTACATCCAAAATGTCTCAAATTTCATGGATAATATTTTCAAACTTCATGGCATGCCTCATTCTATTGTCTCCCAAATCCAAATTTCACCAACAATTTTTGGCAAGAATTGTTCAAGCTCTAGGGAACCCAATCACATCTTAGCACTTCCTATCATCCCCAGACCAATGGCCAAACTAAAATTGTCAATAAGTGTCTGGAAGAATATTTTTGGTGTTTTGCATATGATTGACAAAACGAGTGGGATCAATGGTTACCCCTAGCCGAATAGTGGTAAAACACATTTTTCAACAAAACTACTTGCATGACTCATTTTGATTATAGTCTATGCCCAAAATGCATCGTCAGTTCTCTCATACATGCTAGGTATATGAAAGGATCAAGAGGTTGAAAACAAACTTACAATCCAAGAATCCATTCTCCATACCCTTAGATACAATTTATCCATGGATTAGAATCACATGAAGCAACAAGAAGATCAAGGTCATTCCAAATGTCAATTTTCCAAAGGGGACTGGGTGTTTCTTCATCTATAACCTTATAATAATACTTCACTTAAAGTTGACTACTATTATAAAATTTCTCCCAAATTTTATGGTCCTTATAAAATTATCAAGTGAGTGGGTCCCATGGCCTACAAGTTAGCCATTCCCAAACATTCTAAGATCCATCCTGTTTTTCATGTCTCATGATTAAAGAATGTGACTGGAAGTAACTGTCAAACTCAAACCAGTATCCATGAGTTGGATGAAGAGGGTTCCATTTGGTTGCAACCACAAGTAGTATTGGACCAACGAGAGTGTCATCTCCATCAACACACCATCAAGGAAGTGTTCGTTCAGTGGAAAGATACAACTCCAAAACATGCCACCTAGGAGCCCACGACCATTCTACACCAATTTCCTCATCTCAAGCCCTAAGGACAAGGTTGTTATTCAATGGGGAGGGCATGTTAGGGACCTAACCACCCTAACCGATCATGTAGGTAGAATAAAATGTTTTCCATGTAATAAAGGAAAAAATTAGTTAATAAGGCCTATTTAATAAATGTGAACAATTTAATGTAAGAATACCTAATAGAATCTTTCACTTCTAAATATCTTCCTCTAGAATGTTCTTTAGAGGAAAAAATTAGTATAAATAAGATTATGAGGCATGAGAAACTTTGTATTGAGAATTATTGTAATAGAGTGCTCCTCTTCTAGAGGTTTCCCCCTAGAATAGGCAAGTGAACATTTCTTCCTATCAATAAAGGTATTCTTTTGGCCTATGGTTCTCTACATTTTATTGTTCTATTGGTGTTTTTCTACAATATTTATGTTTCTACTTAATATAATAGATATGGTACCTAAAATTGATTCATATACTCACCACCATTGTCTATTTTCAATAACTTGATGGGTCGACCACATTGCTTTTCAACAAAGCCCTATATTCCTTGAAATTTTAAAAGACACAATTCTTTTTTTTCAGGAAATAAACCCAAGTGAAATGAGAGAGATCATCAATAAAGGTAAAAATATACCTTGTACCTTCTAAGGAAGGTATATTGATGCAATATAAATCATTGTGAATCAGCTCCAAGAGGTTCTATGCTCACCATTATTTTCCATATTCAAAGGGTGCTTGATGATGTTTACCCATCATACATCCTCTATATATTCAATCAAGGGAAAAACAATTAGGTATACCACCAACCATATTTTGAGTTTCCATCAAATATAGACTTCAAAAATGTATATGTTCGATTTCTTCATGCCAAATTTGACTTCATTCATCATTGTCAGCAATAAGAGTAGTTGGTTCAAAGTTGAGTTGAGTCATGTCACAAATCTTGTACAAACTATCCTTCAGGTTGAGAAACTCTCCGATGACAATTGGATGACCTTTATTTAGATATTTGGAAATGAAATGATCAAGCCAAGACTCCACAATCTTACTTATCTATGTTAATTGAGAAATTGACAACAAATTTGCACTAAGATTTTCCACATGATAGATGCAACAATATTTCCATGTCGATAGGGAACATTACCATGAACAACTATTTTAAGAGAAAAGTCATTAACAACATAGATCTTACGCTCTACATGTTTATCTAAGGACATGAATAAGGAAGCGCCCTTGGGCATCCAAAATCAACTACCCATTCATTCTATGTGTAATGAGAAATCAATGCTTGAGAAGTTATGACTTGGAAGGTGAAATTATCAAAAAGTTGATGAAAAAATGACACGTCTCCTTCAAGGAACTTGAACTTTACCTCTAATTCATCTCTCTTCTTGTGGAATGCATCTGTCTGCCTTTTACTTTTCTATTCAAGTCATTTTGGTATTTATATAGGGGTATCAAACCATCCAATTTGGTTATGATTCACCATGACCTTTCCCTTGAGCAAGTGAACTTGATGTTTTCCACCAAGCTTCCATTCACCAAGTATTATGTGTTGATAACTAATCAATAAGGCACATAAAAATTCAAAGGTGTAGTCCTTACCATCTTCCTTGCATGCCTACTGGTTGGTGTGGAAAGTCAAAATGAACATATCAAATGGTGTTCTCATATTCATCACAACTAGCTTGATGAATTGTCCATATTTTTTCTAATAATTCTTTCCTCATTCACCCAATTTCAATTGCATATCTTTCACATGTGCCAAATAGTCATCAATTCTATCAAAAGAATGAGGATCAAGAGAGATCAACTCTCTCTCTAACTACATGACATGGATTTCTTCGACTTTGTCGAATAGATACTTCAAATTCTTCCATACTTGATGAGAAAAGTTTATTCTACTGGTGTGAAATATAATCTTCTACAATATATAGATTGTGATGACCACTACAACCCCATCCTTCTTTCCATCAACAAAAAACTTCTTCTGATCATTTGTTGGATATAGAATCATAGTCTTCATATATTTCCATAGTCCTTTACTCTTTAGTAGGGTTTCCATACTGGGATCCCAGATAATGCAATTTGATCCAGTCAAAGCAACATGATCAATATTTAAAGCCATCTTAGATATCTAACAAATCCAATTTGTTTCCAAGGGTTACATTCAACAAATTACCGGCCTAGAGAAAATCATGAAACAGATCCAACTCAACAAGATTTGAAAACAATAGGATAGGTATAAACCATTCAATTTTATACAATGTTCGCGATTGGGTGTAATCTTGTACGAACAAAATAAAAAGAAATGCAGATAATCAAAGAGAAATAACTTTAGAAAATATTTGTGGTATCTTTAGACAACATTTCAACACTTCAGTACAACACATTGTGATCATAACATCACAATGCACGTTAAAAAACTTCACACATGTTCACTTCAAAATCTATACAATAATAATGATCCATTGGGTCCTCTATTATAGTCCTAATATCTAACCAACTTCCTATAAATAGGGAATATCCTGTCCACATACAACCATCAATGGTTAGAGTTGACTCTGCGAATTCTACACTATCTAATTGATTCTTCAAGGATGCTAAGTTTAACCATCCATGCATCAAAATTTTATTCGGTTACTCAACTAGTTAATCCATTGACCATATGTCTTCAACTGTTGGTTGACTATCCAACTCACAAGTTTATCGACTACTTGACCGACTAATGTAAATATCTGGTCGATCTCCCAATCGACTATTTCCATATGTTAGTCGATTTTCCGATAGGTTAATTCTAAAATAAGTATGATGAACCATAAAAACCTAAGGTTCCAACAATTTAAACAATTTTCATAAATACTCAATTCTCATAAATTGAGGTTCTCATATACTTGGTTAAGGAATAAATTAAAAACAAATCCATGCATACTTATGATGTCTGAATTTAACCACCCAATAGAAAAATAATTTACCAATGGTATATCAATTATCTATGCACAAAAAATTCAATTAGAAATCCAACCATATTCATTTCAAGAATATGTGCCCCAATACGAGAAATGCTAATTTGTTTCCACATGTATCCATATTTCAATGCCACACAAATGTCCATCATGGGTTATGGTTTTCTTGATTCAAATCATTTATTAATTATTCCAACAAGGCTATGACTTTATTGAATAAAAGTATTCCCCTCCATGTCAAATTTTGATTCATTAATGTAACCCAACAACGCTTCAAATTGCCTAAGGCAATTAGTCACTACAAAATCACATTTAATTCAATGCAATTGATAAACAAGTTACGAATGCCCTAGGTAAATTGATTATTGAAGAAAATATTTAATTCACAAGAGATGTTTATTTCAAGTGCCAAACTTACTCCATTGGACCCATGATTTTTCTAAATAGAGTCATTTTGGTTTAAATTTTCCATCAAACACTTTGTGAACATTCTTAAGAAGCTACATTGGCAACCAAACAATCTTTTCGATCACAAAATTTATAAATAAAACCTGACACCCACACACATATGTGTTTCTTTACCATCAATACAAATAATTTTTCAAAAAAATACCATTGGTAATTATTCCAATAAGAATCAAGAATTTACCATCATTAAAATAATTTTTCCATGAGAAAAAACTATGAATAAATTTTTGCATAAAAAGATGAAAATTTTACTATTCTTAAAATCATTTTTTCAAAGGAAAAACCACTCAATAAATTTTCCGATAATAATCACAATTTTACCATATTTTACCATCATTGAAATTATTTTTTCAAGGGAAAAACATTCTCACTAAATTTTCCCAGAAAATTAAAACATTTACCATCATTAAATCATGATGTCATGGAAAGGCCACTCAATACATTTTCCCATAAAAGTCAAAATTTTACCATCATTAAAATCATTTTTTAAGGAAAAACAACTATGTAAATTTTCCCAAGAAAAATTAAAATTTTACTATCATTAAAAAAATCATTTCATCAAAAGAAAAAGGAAAAATCACTCAGTAATTATGTGATAAGAGCCATAATTATGTGATAAGAGCCATAGTTTTACCATTCCTAAAATCAATGATCAAATAGAATAAATTCATAAAAATATCTTTGTTGATCAAAGTCATTATAACAAACTCTTAGAATTAAACCTCCTTCCTTTCTAAGGGAAAGAAAATTATATAAACAAGTTGCATTTGACCACTACATTTCGATCTCATTGTTGAATACTCATGTTTAGTAGTAGAACAATGAAACTACTCAT
>ML781105.1:926413-952449 GCA_009831015.1 Picea engelmannii | reverse complement strand
TACATGAAAGTTGGAGCTTGATTGGCATCCTAAGAAGAAGAGGTTTTCTCTCTTTATGGGTTTCCTCATGATGAATCTGTGTCTCTGTGTATTTCATGTGATGGATCAAATATTGTTTATTTATGCATGTTAATTTATTAGTAACACATTAAATAATTGTTAGAAATATTCCGAAAAGAAAAAAAAGTTTCAAGCTTATATTAGAATTGATTCAGTACCCCCTCTCTCAGTTATATTTACAACAATTTGTATCAGAGAAAGTTTATTTTATTTAAAGTTAGATCAGTAAGATTAAACATGAAAATTCATGAAGGAACTTCAACCAATAAGGCCCCCCTATTCAATGGAACAAACTTTGCCTTCTAGAAAGTTAGGATGAGAACCTACATAATGGATTTAGGTGCAGATGTCTGGGATGTGGTAGAGACTGGTTATGTAAAACTAGTTGTACTAGCTACTAAGGATGACAAGATATAGTTCAAATTCAACGGTAAAGCTATGAATGCTATTCTGAGTGGGATTTTAGAAGCAGATTTTGTCAAGGTCATGAACTGTGATTCAACAAAAGTTATGTGGGACAAGCTAATAAGTAGTTATGAAGGTGATGAAAAGGTGAAAGACGCAAAACTTTAGACTCACAGACTGAAGTTTGAGCAGTTAAAGATGGATGAAGACAAAACTATCAGTAATTACTTCTTATGTATAGAATAACTTGTCAACACTATGAAATTCCTAGGTGAAATGATAGCTTATTCTTTTCTAATCTAGAAAATATTAATATCTCTTCCTGATAGATTTAACTCAAAGGTCTCTGCTATAGAGGAAATAACTGATCTCAAAACGTTGACACTAGATCAAATTATTGGAACCCTAATTTATTATGAAATGAGAATCACCAAAGGTAAATCCACTACAAGAGAGGCATCTTTTAAAGTAGAGAAAAACACAGACTCCGATATAGATGAGATTGAAGTAAATTTTGTGAGAAGACTGAAGAAAGGATCAGGCAAATACAAAGGTAAAATTCCCTTCAAATGTTTCAACTGTGGTAACATAGGTCATTTTTCATCTAAGTGTCCTCACAAAATAAAGGATCAAACATATGATGATGAAGAGAAGAACAAACACAAAAAGGTCTATGAAGAGAATAATTTTAAGAAGAAAAGACTTTGTGTAAACAATGATGATGATCCCTCAGATGATGAAAGTAATGACTCTTCTATTGAAGATAAAATAAATTATATCATGGTAATATATTTAGAATATATAAACACTGAAGATACAGGAAGTGAGTTCATTGACTGTGAAGCAGAATTAGATCTTGAAGAAGAACTTGTCAGTTCCATGGAAGAGATTGATAGACTCAGAGAAAATAAAAGAAAAGAAAAATGGTTACTTCTCAGGTATGATAAAACATGAAAGGAAGCATCTGAAGATATTAATATGTTGAAGGTTAGTTATAAGAAGCTACGAGGATTGAAGACATCCTCAAACAACAATTGAAGGAAGTCGAAACAAAAGGTGAAAAATTGGAAGCTAAAGTAGTGACGGTCAGAAAAGATCTAGAGAAATTTCAGGCCTTATATCATCAGAATCTGACAAGTATTAAAGCCTCAGAAGGATTAGCCTCCAATATGAATCAACAAAGGAATTCAAAGTTGAAAACTAGTTTGGGTTATTAAGAGGGATCAAGTAGTGGTTAGCCAACAAATAAAGAATCCATCAAGTTTGTCAAATCTACAACTACTGACAACAACAAACCTGCAGAAACAAAGGATGAGAATAAGCCTCCAAGGAGGAGTGAAGGAAAAGCTACCAGAATTGAATCTAGAGAACAAAGAAATAATACACTCTCTTCTCATGAAAATCATCAGCATGGAAGAAATCAACCTGCTCTAAGAAGACAACCATTTTCCAGGTACAAAGATTTTTTCTATGGATATTGTTTTTACTATTCTAACTTTGGCCACAAAGCTATAAATTGTTCTCTAAGATTTAGACATGAGTAATCAAGACAGCCAAGGAATAAATACATGTCTCAAAAAATAATAAGACAACCACGTTACAAACAACCACAGACTACAAATCATATGATGGTTGGGAAAAAGATGCAGACTAAACATAACAATCGTTATGATCCTTTGTTCAATGAACCAAAATGTTACATTTGCCATAATTATGGACATAAAGATGAAAATTGTTGCTTAAAGAACTATAAGCCAGATTCAAATCACAAAGATGAAAACTTCAAGGTTTCGAAGAAGAATGAAAAATAACAAGTGTGGATTGGTGTTGTCAGCTCAAAGACAAAAAGACTCCTGGTATATTGACAACGGATGCTCCAGTCATATGACAAGTGACAAAAGTAAGTTCCTATCACTCAAGGAAAATAAATCAGGAAGTGTGACCTTTGGAAATGATGCTCCAAGAAAGATCAGTGGTAAAGGTCTAGTAAGCTTAAGTAATGGAGGAAGAAAATCTCAAGATGTATTATTTGTTGATGGTTTAAAGCATAATCTTCTCAATGTCATTCAAATATGTGACAGAGGATGTGAAGTCACTTTCACTACCAAGAATTGTAAAATAAAAACAACAAACACATGAGAGCTTCTTGCAAAAGGGGTTAGAATCGAAAACAATGTATATATTCTGAAGGAAGATAAGGAGAAATGTCATTTAAGAAAAAATGATGAAAATTGGTTATGGAACAGAAGGGTTGGACACCTGAATTTTGATCATATTGTCAAATTGAATAATGAAGGTGTTGTGAAATACCTTCCAAAAATATCTAAGCCTAATAACTCTGTATCCAAGTCCTGCCAAATGGGGAAGTTGACTTGTGCCCAATTCAAATCAAAGAGTTTCACATCTTCAGAGAAACCACTTCAACTTGTTCATATGGATCTGTGCGGACCATCGTGAAAAGAAGGAACTGGATGAGAACGTTACTTTATGCTGGTCATTGATGATTTCTCTAGACGTACGTGGGTTTCCTTTCTGAGAGAAAAATATGATGCGTTTGATAAGTTCAAAATGTTTAAGGAATTAGCCAAGAATTAGAAAGGAAGAAAGTTAAAGGCAATTCGCTCAGACAAAGGAGGAGAATTTATGTCAAGAGATTTAAAATAATTCAGTGATAGACATGGAATTAAAAGAGAATATACTATTCTAGGTACTCCTCAACAAAATGGAGTTGTAGAACGCCAAAATAGATCAGTTCAACAAATGGCAAGGGCCATGATGAATGAAAGGGATATTTCACAAACCTTATGGGTGGAGGTTGTTCACACATCTATTCATATTCTGAACAAAGCACATATAAGGCCGAACAGTGAGAAAACTCCACATGAGTTGTGGTTTGGTTGACCTGCATCCATCAAGCACTTCAAAGTATTTGGAAGTAAATGCTACATAAAAAATAATGATGATCATTTGGGAAAATTTTATAGTAGAGTTGATGAAAGTATATTCTTAGGATATGCAATGAACAATAAAGGTTGCAGATGCTTTAACAAAAGAATGCATAAATTAGTAGACTGTATTGATGTTCGAATTGATGAAGAAGCTCCTGTAAAAGATCAATAGAGAATAAGCGGTAGGACAAATGAAAAATATGATGCTGATAATGAAAATGAAGAACAACAAATCCCAGAGTCACAAGGAGATGATGAGTCGGGTGGAGAAGAGACACCCAGACAAAAAGAGTCAGGACAACAATCAACATCAAATCCTTCCTCCAGAATTACTCAAAAGAATCATCTTGAAAGTCAAATAATTGGTGAGAAAGACAAACGGGTAAAAATCAAGAGGAGTATAATCAAAGACACTGAGAAAACACATATAGCTTTCATATCCATGGTGGAACCCAAGAAATTCATTGAAGCCAGTGAAGATGTAAATTGGTTAAAATCAATGAATGAGGAACTAGACCAAATTGAAAATAATGACACTTGGGAACTCGTTCCTAGGCCAACAAATAAAAATATAATAGGATCCATATGGGTATACAAAAATATGATGAATGAGCAAGGAAATATTGTAATAAATAAGGCTAGATTGGTCTACAAAGGATATGATCAAATAGAAGGACTGGAATTTGATGAAACATTTGCGCTCGTAGCAAGATTAGAAGCTATTAGAATGTTTCTTGCCTATGCTTGTCACAAACATTTTAAATTCTATCAAATGGATGTCAATTCATATTTTCTAAATGGAGATCTAAAAGAAGAAGTCTATATGGAACAACTAGAGGGTTTCCAACTGTTAGATAACCCTGACTTTGTCTGCAAGCTGAAGAAATCCTTATATGGGTTGAAAAGAGCTCCTTGTGCTTGGTATTACAGACTGGATAAGTATCTTCAAGACAAAGGATTCAAGAGAGGAATAGTTGGCAACAATCTATATATCAAAAGAGAGAGTAATGATTTGCTCATTGTGTTGATCTAGGTAGATGACATCATCTTCGAAAGAAATAATGCTTCATCAGTACAATGGTTTTCCTCTGCCATGCAGTCTGAATTTGAAATGTCTATGATACGGGAACTGTCATTTTTTCTCAGTCTGCAAATTACTCAGAGGTATGAAGGATTATTTCTTTCTCAGGAGAAATATCTAAGGGAAATGTTGAAAAGGTTTCAAATGGAAGATTCTACACCTATGAGCACACTTATGGTCACTAGATGAAAGTTAATAAAGCATGATGACTCACCTGATGTTGATCAAAGTTCCTATAGGTATATGATAGACAACCTATTGTATATTAAAACATCTTGTCCAGACATAATACATGTTGTTGGAATGGTAGGAAGGTATCGGGCTACACCCAAAAAAACTCATTTGTTAGCTGTCAAAAGAATATTCAGATACTTGAAAGGAACAATGAACTATGGCCTATGGTATCCTAGCAATCCGAATTTTCAAATATTAGTCTATTCAGATGTTGATTGGGCTAACTGTGTGGATGAAAGGAAAATCACAAGTGGTGGTGCATTCTTCTTAGGAGATTCTCTTGTAGCATGGTTGAGCAAGAAACAAGGTTCCATTTCCTTATCAACTATAAAAGTTGAATACATTGAATCTTCCACTTGTTGTACTCAAGTATTATGGATGATTCAAACACTTGCATACTTCGAGGTAAAGTATAGTGCATTGATCCCAAATCATTGTGATAATACTAGTGCCATTAGTGTGTCAAAGAATATTGTATTTCATTCCAATACCAAGCATATACCCATCAAGTATCACTTCTTGAGGGAACAGGTAACCAACACTATTGTTTCTTTACATTATATTCCATCCCAAGATCATATTGTTGATATCTTCACTAAGCTACTTTCAAAGGCTTAGTTTGAGTATCTACGCCAGAAGTTGGGCATGACCATGTTACCGAGTTAAATAGTCCATCCAGTAATGGGGAGTATGTGTTGGTTGAATATTTGATACCTCACTCAGGGGGAGCATATTTTGTTTGGCATTGATGTCAAAGGGGGAGAAAAGGTGTGGCTTGGATGCTACAGTTGGAAGTCCAAGCAAAATAGTGCAGTTCTTCAAGGTTGCCATCAATGCCAAATGGGGGAGATTGTTGGAATGTTTAATAGGAATAATGTGCTTGTCATTGATGGCAAGAACAACAGCGAACCAAACCTCAAGATTATGTAGCAATAAAATATCATAAGAGATAGAGATAGCACTTTGCGCTCTCCAGAAGTGCACCTGAGGTCCAAGAGACGGACTCACAGGAGGAGCAAAGATCGAGACCTTTAAACACTTAGAAAACCTTATAGGTCAAAGAGATCAGAAATATCAGGAAGAAGCATGAAAATGACCATTGGATCACCAATCCTGCATACCCAATGATCATTAGATTAGTGTCCAGTGACTAGAGGAAGCATAGAGGAGAAGTCCAGATCTTATCCGTTGAATCTGAGCATCGAGGATTAACATTTGTTGGATCCAGAAATAAATGCATGAAGGATAAGCCTTTGGATGAGCGTAGGAGAGCGGAATTGTCAAAGTCCCAAAGTCCTGAAGTAATCAGGGACTGTCCATCATCAAGACTAACAGGTGGCACATGATCCTCAACTCTGGAGAAAATCACCTCAAGGATTTTTTATTTTGAGACTTGAAAAACCTGAAGTCCAGAGATCTGGAGAGCTGAAGTAAGCGAAAACCGTTAGATTAGTTTGAAGTGGAAGGACAAGATAAACTACAAAAGCAGCATCGCAAAAAGATCAATCCATCGATTTTAGAACATGATCGAGGAACATCGTTTAGTTTGTGTCTAAAAGTTGTGAGGAGGTTGTTGTTTGGGTATTCTCACTTCGGAAGAATTAGAAACTTGAAAAGTCAAAATAACCGATGTCGCAAAGGCCAAAGTCTCAAAGTGAATGAGGATCCACGTCAACAAGTCTACGTCATCAATGAAACGTGGTGCAATCAGACAATGACAAGTGTCACATTGATTCAACATTTCAGGTATGTGCAAATCACAAATCCGAGTGACACATGGAAACTACTAGGCTCATGACATGTCATCAAGTGACGTAAGTAAGTGATGTCAATCCGAGAGTTTTACCACCAACGATTAGCCTAAAGTCCTGAAGTCCTGAACATCGAATACCCAAAGAATATCTAGACCGTCGATCACCAAACAGACATGGAAGAAATCTGTGTAGTTCGGGGAAAGACACCCCGAAAAAGAGAGAAAATAAATTTAAGGGTTGAGATTCTCGAACCCCAGAAAGCCGAATTCAATCTCAATCGTCTTATTCTGAGAGACATGCATCAGTCGATCGCTAACTCCTGATAAAAGAAAAGGAAGGAGGAAAGGCTAGAAAGTTGAGATTATCGAACCCCGAATACCTGAAGGGATTGTGACCGTCGATCCAAAATGGACACATGTCATTGGATCATGGACTCTGGGTGAAATGCTCCAAGAGAAAACAAAGCTTGAGAATCAAGACACCCAAAGCCTAAAAGGCGAAATTGATCTCTTCCATTGGTTTGAAGGACCACATGTTACTTGGTTGTTGAGACTAAGGATCGCGCGTGGATGGAGGAAAGAAGGAAGGAAAATAAAAGAGATATGAGCCATTGATCGAGGGAATCTGTCAGCGATTGAGAGATCGAAAGTCACGCATGATTGCGGGATCAAAAGTTTCTCGCAAGTTAATTTTCTGAGGGAAGGGTCCAATTGAAACCATGATATCGAAGAAAGGGTACATGGTAGCTGGAGGTAGATTGCGGGGAGAAAAGTGGTTAATCCCAAAACCACTATTGGACATGCCTACAATCGTTCGCTTATGCAAAGGCATAGCCCAAGGTCACATGTGACAGGGGAATAACGAGAAGAGAGCTCGCGCACACAATCTCGTGGTCATGTGAAGTTCATCTAACAAGGTCATATTGAAATAAAGGGGGCTAGTGCTCGCTAGACTCAGAACACAACTCGTCTTTTGAATAAGTGTTTTATCACCGCTGGTGATCACGCGAAGGTAGGGGATTAGAAGCCAAAGAAGCCATAATGGACTGGTTGTAACTGACAGAGAAGACGAAGAGTTTTGACAGCCAGAGAAGCCACAAAATCTTTAGATAACTGCCTTTGATGATGAACAGATACTGCATAACCGCTAGAGAAGAGAATGAGTTTCTATGATTATCGGGAAGAATACTCAACGTGAGCATGAAATGTAGAACAAGGAACAATGTGTGTCACTTCGATAGGGATGCATGTGGGTAGGTAGAGAGGAAGAGAAGTACCTGAAGAGGAGATTAGAGATGCAGTATATAGGATGCATAGGCAACACAAAGTATAAATATAAGAAAGAGAAGTTGAGCAACATATTGAAGTGTGTAGCAAGAGAATGAACAAGAGGATAGAAGTTGAATAGAGAATACAAGATGGAATAGATAGAGCAAGTAAGTAAATTTTTGTAAGATTTAATCAGGGTGGTAGGGTGTTGCTAGGGAGGATTGCAACCCTCTAAATTCTAGTTGGTACTAGAAGATATTCTGGGAGTTGGTGCTTCCTTCTAGTGGGTGCTAGAGAAACCTGGGAGTTGGTGCTTCTATCTAGTTGGTGCTAGAGAAATATGAGAGTTGGTTCTCTCTGCAAGTTTTAGCTTTCTATCAGAGGTTGCAGCCTCATATTTGAGTTGGAGCTCAAAGAATGTGATGTACATGAAAGTTGGAGCTTGATTGATATCCTAAGAAGAAGAGGTTTTCTCCCTTTATGGGTTTCCTCATGAGAAATCTGTGTCTCTGTGTATTTTGTTTGATGGATCAAATATCATTTATTTATGCATGCTAATTTATCAGTAACACATTAAATAATTGTTAGAAATATTCTGAAAAGAACAAAAAGTCTCAAGCTTATATTATAACTGATTCACTCCCCCTCTCATTTATATTTCCAACATGAATTTCATTGTTGGCTTACCTAAATTGGGAAATAAGTCAGTCATCATGGTGGTAGTCGATTGTATTTACAAATATGCTCATTTATGTTCTCTTCAAAAATCATTCACTACATCCAAAATGTCTCAAATTTCATGGATAATATTTTCAAACTTCATGGCATGCCTCATTCTATTGTCTCCCAAATCCAAATTTCACCAACAATTTTTGGCAAGAATTGTTCAAGCTCTAGGGAACCCAATCACATCTTAGCACTTCCTATCATCCCCAGACCAATGGCCAAACTAAAATTGTCAATAAGTGTCTGGAAGAATATTTTTGGTGTTTTGCATATGATTGACAAAACGAGTGGGATCAATGGTTACCCCTAGCCGAATAGTGGTAAAACACATTTTTCAACAAAACTACTTGCATGACTCATTTTGATTATAGTCTATGCCCAAAATGCATCGTCAGTTCTCTCATACATGCTAGGTATATGAAAGGATCAAGAGGTTGAAAACAAACTTACAATCCAAGAATCCATTCTCCATACCCTTAGATACAATTTATCCATGGATTAGAATCACATGAAGCAACAAGAAGATCAAGGTCATTCCAAATGTCAATTTTCCAAAGGGGACTGGGTGTTTCTTCATCTATAACCTTATAATAATACTTCACTTAAAGTTGACTACTATTATAAAATTTCTCCCAAATTTTATGGTCCTTATAAAATTATCAAGTGAGTGGGTCCCATGGCCTACAAGTTAGCCATTCCCAAACATTCTAAGATCCATCCTGTTTTTCATGTCTCATGATTAAAGAATGTGACTGGAAGTAACTGTCAAACTCAAACCAGTATCCATGAGTTGGATGAAGAGGGTTCCATTTGGTTGCAACCACAAGTAGTATTGGACCAACGAGAGTGTCATCTCCATCAACACACCATCAAGGAAGTGTTCGTTCAGTGGAAAGATACAACTCCAAAACATGCCACCTAGGAGCCCACGACCATTCTACACCAATTTCCTCATCTCAAGCCCTAAGGACAAGGTTGTTATTCAATGGGGAGGGCATGTTAGGGACCTAACCACCCTAACCGATCATGTAGGTAGAATAAAATGTTTTCCATGTAATAAAGGAAAAAATTAGTTAATAAGGCCTATTTAATAAATGTGAACAATTTAATGTAAGAATACCTAATAGAATCTTTCACTTCTAAATATCTTCCTCTAGAATGTTCTTTAGAGGAAAAAATTAGTATAAATAAGATTATGAGGCATGAGAAACTTTGTATTGAGAATTATTGTAATAGAGTGCTCCTCTTCTAGAGGTTTCCCCCTAGAATAGGCAAGTGAACATTTCTTCCTATCAATAAAGGTATTCTTTTGGCCTATGGTTCTCTACATTTTATTGTTCTATTGGTGTTTTTCTACAATATTTATGTTTCTACTTAATATAATAGATATGGTACCTAAAATTGATTCATATACTCACCACCATTGTCTATTTTCAATAACTTGATGGGTCGACCACATTGCTTTTCAACAAAGCCCTATATTCCTTGAAATTTTAAAAGACACAATTCTTTTTTTTCAGGAAATAAACCCAAGTGAAATGAGAGAGATCATCAATAAAGGTAAAAATATACCTTGTACCTTCTAAGGAAGGTATATTGATGCAATATAAATCATTGTGAATCAGCTCCAAGAGGTTCTATGCTCACCATTATTTTCCATATTCAAAGGGTGCTTGATGATGTTTACCCATCATACATCCTCTATATATTCAATCAAGGGAAAAACAATTAGGTATACCACCAACCATATTTTGAGTTTCCATCAAATATAGACTTCAAAAATGTATATGTTCGATTTCTTCATGCCAAATTTGACTTCATTCATCATTGTCAGCAATAAGAGTAGTTGGTTCAAAGTTGAGTTGAGTCATGTCACAAATCTTGTACAAACTATCCTTCAGGTTGAGAAACTCTCCGATGACAATTGGATGACCTTTATTTAGATATTTGGAAATGAAATGATCAAGCCAAGACTCCACAATCTTACTTATCTATGTTAATTGAGAAATTGACAACAAATTTGCACTAAGATTTTCCACATGATAGATGCAACAATATTTCCATGTCGATAGGGAACATTACCATGAACAACTATTTTAAGAGAAAAGTCATTAACAACATAGATCTTACGCTCTACATGTTTATCTAAGGACATGAATAAGGAAGCGCCCTTGGGCATCCAAAATCAACTACCCATTCATTCTATGTGTAATGAGAAATCAATGCTTGAGAAGTTATGACTTGGAAGGTGAAATTATCAAAAAGTTGATGAAAAAATGACACGTCTCCTTCAAGGAACTTGAACTTTACCTCTAATTCATCTCTCTTCTTGTGGAATGCATCTGTCTGCCTTTTACTTTTCTATTCAAGTCATTTTGGTATTTATATAGGGGTATCAAACCATCCAATTTGGTTATGATTCACCATGACCTTTCCCTTGAGCAAGTGAACTTGATGTTTTCCACCAAGCTTCCATTCACCAAGTATTATGTGTTGATAACTAATCAATAAGGCACATAAAAATTCAAAGGTGTAGTCCTTACCATCTTCCTTGCATGCCTACTGGTTGGTGTGGAAAGTCAAAATGAACATATCAAATGGTGTTCTCATATTCATCACAACTAGCTTGATGAATTGTCCATATTTTTTCTAATAATTCTTTCCTCATTCACCCAATTTCAATTGCATATCTTTCACATGTGCCAAATAGTCATCAATTCTATCAAAAGAATGAGGATCAAGAGAGATCAACTCTCTCTCTAACTACATGACATGGATTTCTTCGACTTTGTCGAATAGATACTTCAAATTCTTCCATACTTGATGAGAAAAGTTTATTCTACTGGTGTGAAATATAATCTTCTACAATATATAGATTGTGATGACCACTACAACCCCATCCTTCTTTCCATCAACAAAAAACTTCTTCTGATCATTTGTTGGATATAGAATCATAGTCTTCATATATTTCCATAGTCCTTTACTCTTTAGTAGGGTTTCCATACTGGGATCCCAGATAATGCAATTTGATCCAGTCAAAGCAACATGATCAATATTTAAAGCCATCTTAGATATCTAACAAATCCAATTTGTTTCCAAGGGTTACATTCAACAAATTACCGGCCTAGAGAAAATCATGAAACAGATCCAACTCAACAAGATTTGAAAACAATAGGATAGGTATAAACCATTCAATTTTATACAATGTTCGCGATTGGGTGTAATCTTGTACGAACAAAATAAAAAGAAATGCAGATAATCAAAGAGAAATAACTTTAGAAAATATTTGTGGTATCTTTAGACAACATTTCAACACTTCAGTACAACACATTGTGATCATAACATCACAATGCACGTTAAAAAACTTCACACATGTTCACTTCAAAATCTATACAATAATAATGATCCATTGGGTCCTCTATTATAGTCCTAATATCTAACCAACTTCCTATAAATAGGGAATATCCTGTCCACATACAACCATCAATGGTTAGAGTTGACTCTGCGAATTCTACACTATCTAATTGATTCTTCAAGGATGCTAAGTTTAACCATCCATGCATCAAAATTTTATTCGGTTACTCAACTAGTTAATCCATTGACCATATGTCTTCAACTGTTGGTTGACTATCCAACTCACAAGTTTATCGACTACTTGACCGACTAATGTAAATATCTGGTCGATCTCCCAATCGACTATTTCCATATGTTAGTCGATTTTCCGATAGGTTAATTCTAAAATAAGTATGATGAACCATAAAAACCTAAGGTTCCAACAATTTAAACAATTTTCATAAATACTCAATTCTCATAAATTGAGGTTCTCATATACTTGGTTAAGGAATAAATTAAAAACAAATCCATGCATACTTATGATGTCTGAATTTAACCACCCAATAGAAAAATAATTTACCAATGGTATATCAATTATCTATGCACAAAAAATTCAATTAGAAATCCAACCATATTCATTTCAAGAATATGTGCCCCAATACGAGAAATGCTAATTTGTTTCCACATGTATCCATATTTCAATGCCACACAAATGTCCATCATGGGTTATGGTTTTCTTGATTCAAATCATTTATTAATTATTCCAACAAGGCTATGACTTTATTGAATAAAAGTATTCCCCTCCATGTCAAATTTTGATTCATTAATGTAACCCAACAACGCTTCAAATTGCCTAAGGCAATTAGTCACTACAAAATCACATTTAATTCAATGCAATTGATAAACAAGTTACGAATGCCCTAGGTAAATTGATTATTGAAGAAAATATTTAATTCACAAGAGATGTTTATTTCAAGTGCCAAACTTACTCCATTGGACCCATGATTTTTCTAAATAGAGTCATTTTGGTTTAAATTTTCCATCAAACACTTTGTGAACATTCTTAAGAAGCTACATTGGCAACCAAACAATCTTTTCGATCACAAAATTTATAAATAAAACCTGACACCCACACACATATGTGTTTCTTTACCATCAATACAAATAATTTTTCAAAAAAATACCATTGGTAATTATTCCAATAAGAATCAAGAATTTACCATCATTAAAATAATTTTTCCATGAGAAAAAACTATGAATAAATTTTTGCATAAAAAGATGAAAATTTTACTATTCTTAAAATCATTTTTTCAAAGGAAAAACCACTCAATAAATTTTCCGATAATAATCACAATTTTACCATATTTTACCATCATTGAAATTATTTTTTCAAGGGAAAAACATTCTCACTAAATTTTCCCAGAAAATTAAAACATTTACCATCATTAAATCATGATGTCATGGAAAGGCCACTCAATACATTTTCCCATAAAAGTCAAAATTTTACCATCATTAAAATCATTTTTTAAGGAAAAACAACTATGTAAATTTTCCCAAGAAAAATTAAAATTTTACTATCATTAAAAAAATCATTTCATCAAAAGAAAAAGGAAAAATCACTCAGTAATTATGTGATAAGAGCCATAATTATGTGATAAGAGCCATAGTTTTACCATTCCTAAAATCAATGATCAAATAGAATAAATTCATAAAAATATCTTTGTTGATCAAAGTCATTATAACAAACTCTTAGAATTAAACCTCCTTCCTTTCTAAGGGAAAGAAAATTATATAAACAAGTTGCATTTGACCACTACATTTCGATCTCATTGTTGAATACTCATGTTTAGTAGTAGAACAATGAAACTACTCATGGAAAAATCACTCAGTAATTATGTGATAAGAGCCATAATTATGTGATAAGAGTCATAGTTTTACCATTCCTAAAATCAATGATCAAATAGAATAAATTCATAAAAATATCTTTGTTGATAAAGTCATTATAACAAACTCTTAGAATTAAACCTCCTTCCTTTCTAAGGGAAAGAAAATTATATAAACAAGTTGCATTTGACCACTACATTTCGATCTCATTGTTGAATACTAATGTTTAGTAGTAGAACAATGAAACCACTCATTTACCTCATAATTCATTGATTTGTTGGAAATGAGAAAGGAAAAATACATATAATCCAACATTCATTTTCTAAGAAAACTTTTGTTGGTTATTTTTATGCTAACACTTACCACTATAGCCTTTTTCCATAAAGCCTTCACACATTGGGTTAGAAAAAAACAATTGAATGTACAACAATAATATATTACCCCTTTTACATATGATAGATTCTATTATATTCAAACTATAACCACTTCTCAACCATATATTAATCAGATAAAGGAATAAATCAGTGAATAAATCAGTGGAACACAATTTATGGATAGAATTATGTATTAGTTTTTAAAATGTTCAACATTTCGAGTGCACACTCCACTCATCACTAGGGACAAATGAAGATTATATGGTGGAAAAGAGTGTTGAGGTAGATATTTAAAGGAGAAAAACTAGGAGTGATCGTTGAATGAGGAATGATTAATTATGGTCGTTGGGAAAAAATATAATAAAACAAGATTATGGTCATTGCAAGAATAGGTTTTAAGATTAAGAGGTGTAGGTAATAAAATATAAAGTAACTAAATAAATATATGTATATATAAAGGAGGTAATCAAAATGGGTGGTAACAAATAAAAATTAAAGGGAGAGGGGGAAGAAAATAAGATATTCAAAGGTGTGACTAGGTGTTGATGGGGAAATTTGACCTGCCATCAACTGGAAGAATAGATCTTGATCGAGGTTGTCTAAATAACCCAAGCCATTTGGTGTAACCTATTCTGACGAGTTTAATGGCTCCATTAGCCAACTAAAGTCCTAAAACAAAGAAAAGAAAGAAAGAAAGAAAAAAAACTACTTAAAGCTAAAACTATAATAATAGATATATACTCTAGTCTAATTATTTACAAATGTATTAAACAGAAAAGTAAATATTAACATGTCGTTTATGAACAAAATAATTACAAGTTGCAAGTTGTAATGAAAGCCTTGCAAAATCAATGTTGTGTAATTGTTCTCAAAAGTAGATAAAGAAAGAACATATTTTTGTATTTTTTGTTTTGTAATCACATATCTAAGAATCATAAGTAAAACATGATTTGAAACAAAGATAGAGTGATGATCAAAGTCGATCAAATAATTTTCTTGTTTCACTAATAACTACAATGACTAACATTAGAAGCAAATGAAGCTAACCTGTTACTAGTTTCTTAATGTGTCTATGCCTCTGCACGATCCAAAACTCCAACTTTCTTGCCTACGAAAGAAATCTGCAGTAGGCTCGTACTAATGTCTCCTGAACAAATTCAGGATTTCTATTTACAGCTAGGATATAAGAACAAAATAGTAGACATGTATGATCCAATGATCTTATAATTATGAATGATTACAGCAAGAAAAATATTTATGTGAAGCATTCATTTTATCCATCAATTAAACATCAAGCATAAATTATGATATTAAAATTGATATAACAATCACAGTCATAAAATATGGAACAACAAGTTATAGACAAGATTTTAAAGCATTCAATGAAATGGAATATCATATACTAAAGAGGCAAAATATGTGTATATCAATATTTCATAATAAAAAGGAAAAACATAGATGGAACAATTTTCACACTAGTCTAAAGCCAAATGTGGATAAGTTGTCCATATAGTTCTGAAAGTCACATGACTATAATTTGTTCCAACCAAAATGTCCATGTTACTTACAAAATGAACCGTATTTAAAGTGACTTGAGATCACATTCTCCTATCTCACAGGATAGGATAGGATTTCATAAAATAAAATAAAAAACAAAAATAGTGGGGTAATAGCCACTCATAACAAGGTTGGTTTTAATCAAAGATTTTGCAAAACAAACAGAAAAGAAACTACTAATCATTCAGATGCATAATCGAATATGTTTCCTCTGGATGATCAGCAACAGGATCTACTATTTCCTGAAAACAAAACAAATTTAATAAGTTAGAAAATTACCCATAACTAATTTCTAATTTTTATTTAAAAGAGACTTGGCTACAGAATCGAAGATTCTGTAGCTAGTCTTAGTTTAGCAAACATAATCAAATTCCAAATCGATTTAATTCAAAATAGATAACTGGAATAAAACAAGAGAGAAAACTGTTTTACAATTTAAAAATTGACTAAAGACGGGTCGAGTAGTTTAGAATTTACTATCGCCTTGACACTCGTTGCATTTTGTATTACTATGTTTCCTGATCTTTTAACGCATTTAGCTTTCCTCTTTGTATGCACTTTGAGGTCAAGATTTTCTTTTCTCAGTGATTCATTTTGAGCAGTAAGCATTTTAATTCGGACCTGAAGAATGGGTATGTCGGTGTAATACCGCTCGATCCAATGGAAACAAACATCACATTGTACAAGAGGAATTAAAGGTCAATGAAGTGTACGGTAAAAAATAGATGTATCAACCTTACCTTCTATTTTCCCTTGATCGTTCCTAATACCAGAGAACCCCTCCTTACCTTTGAGGTATGGTGGAAAATTTGTCACAAAGTCGTAAGGTTTAGTAGGAACAATAACTTTCTTCCTGTAACATTGACAATCTGAATCTTCCAAAACTATAAAATATTCTATTTTAGAATCTGAGACCTCATCGACCTCGATCAGACCGATCGAGCTTAGATGAGCATCGCTTAAAATTAGGCGACATGCCTTTTTGTTCTCGAACCCTAAGTCTGTGCATTTCTACTTTGTTTGTTTGCAAGGTTTCTCAACATCTGGCTCTATAATAACATTCGGGATAGCATCAATCTTAGGCATAATAAGGTCAATTACCTCCAATTCAATAGTGTCTTGCTCTGGAAATCCTGTAGATGAAGGCTTACTTGGCATCGCTACGTCTAGAGGGTTTCTATTAAGAAAGTCTGGTCCATTTCTTGAAATACCAAGTTGTTTTTCAATCAGTGGCTCATCTAAGTTAAGGTTTACTATAGGAACAGTCTTGGAAAAACTATTCCTTATCAAAAAATTATCCCAACAGTCGCCCACGGTTGACAAGTGATGAATCAACATAATCTTAATCAATCTTTGATGGAACAGACTTGAATCAACACTCTGTCTCTTATATATTTTTGACATTTTATAGAGACTTCTCAACAAATAAAATGGCATTCTCAATTCAAAACCAATGAAATGCACGAGTCAACGAATATAGTAGAGGAAGACTAATTCTTATCGACCCTCACAGGTCACGAATTGTTTGAGAATCAAAAATAAGCTATGACACCTAGGCTTAAACAAGGAGATGGGAATACCTTTTTCACAACAATTTATTTTTCAAGATGTCATAAATAGGCTCCATGATACTCCTTCAATTCGTGAGTTTTTGAACCATTTCTCACTTGTCGATGGAAGCCCTATTTCTTCACTTACAAGCCCCTCGATTAAATCTAACTGTGTGTCCCGAATTTTTTCTCTGCAACCATCGAAGGTCTGTGCGAAATTCTGCGGCACCTTAAGGTTATAGCCTTAAAATATTTTAAGGAAAACATCCTAGACTTGGCTTTTTAAGTCCTCAATCACATCTCTGTGAGATAGTAAATCCTAGAACCCATTTGGCTCCAAGCGAATGACAGGAGCCATGAAAAATGCGACCAGGATGTAACAGGGATAACTCAAAATAGTTTTAGGTTTGAATGGTAGGATCAATAGGAACAAATCTGAATGGATAGTGGAGAAACGACCATAAAAAAACATGTGTGTTATCATAGTAAAGGTAGTGGGATTACACACCAAAGGTTTAATCGTAAATTATTTACCATTCCTTTTAATGAGAACCATACATACAGAGTACCGAAACCGTATGAATGCAATGAATGGCTCATTAATACGTTAAGCCAGCGAGGTGAGGTAAGGACACAAGTACAATAGGCATGTATTCATTTGAATGTCTATTGATATGACCATTAAGTTCATGAGAGGATTATCCAATGTATCAAAAGGCTCTTAATAAATTGAATACAAACTATCAAACCATACAATAACTAGATTAAAACCCCAAAACATCTAAAATAGGACATTCAAACATTAGATTTAGATCTCATGTAATCATGGTGACCTTCAAAAGGATGCATTCTAAGGCATACAAATTATAACACCAGGCTAGGTTTTATGTTTGATTCATGCTTATAGTCATGAATCAAACATAAAACAAAACGAAAGTGCAAACAATAAGAAATTAATCAAAATATTTTTTAACCCATTAATTATCTCAAAAATTATCAAAAAAGTTTACGAAATCGAGGTGAAGGCAGCTACAACAAATTTGATTTCTTGTTTAAATATCAAAATCATGTGGGGCTACCAACAATGGCGACATACTGGGTGAAGAAGTTATCTCTGCATCACCATAAAATTCATGTTAGGATAGATCAGAATGATTGAAAAATTAAGGAACAGTTGACGACAAGTCAAGCATTCCGATCAAAACTTAGAAAATCACATAGTCTATTGTCAAATGTATTTATGTCCAAGTGAAATCTGGTGACAAGTTTTAATTACGATTGAGACGACGTTTAGTCAACTAACTCCAATACTGTTGATAGGAATGCTACTGCCAGCAGGCTTCCATAGCCTCGACAGGGATGTCATTTAACCCACTCTAACACTTCTACCCTGTCCAAGAATTATCCATTCAATATGGAGGACATTTTTATGATCAATTCCAAAAGTCATACCTGATAATTTTCTTAAACCTGACATTGTTTCACTGCCAGCAGGCCTATTTAGTACCCCGACGAAGTTGCCTTGGCATCATGCATGCATTTACCCACTGCCTGCAGACATGTTCAGTATCTCGGTGGGTTTACAGACACTTCCCACACTTTGCAGTGATTTCAACTCTTGAGAATTTATTTACAATTTGACATAAACTTTATGATATTCAAGAGAGTGGGGTGATGCTGAAAATTTCAAATTTCGAAAAACTTGATATTTTCCAATTTAATTTCTCATTTGACGACCTTCATCATGATCTGAACTCTTAGTTTTCTATTAAGAAAATACTTATCGAGAACAAGAAGGCATACTTGATTTGTTCTCTTTAAAAACAGGGACAACATTAAGAGTTTTAATAATGATCGTATCTTCTCATGATTATAATGAGAAACTAGGAACACTATTTTGAACATAATTTTTTTTCTTTTAATCTGAGTTTTAGAAATTTATAGTATTGGTGCTTTGAAATGGCATCGACTGTTTCTTTAGGATAAGACTTATGATTTTCCTTCCATAAATGAGATGGTGACTCAGACATAAATTTATTCAGAAACAAATGAAAAAAAGCAAAATGAAAAGAGCCAAAATTGAAAAACAAAAAAATATGTACAGAGAGATGCATCTGGAGTCATCAGGAGAAATATCTTTTGAGATCTTGGCCATTCACCAGGAAAGTGTTTGGATGTTCGTCCAAATTGTGCAGATAGAAAGAGTTGGGACCTAATTTCTCAGAAATTACAAATGGTCCCAACCACAGATTCTGGAACTTGGTGTGTTCCCCCTTTCCCTCATGTGGTTTATCCCATTTGAGAACCAAGTCTCTGACATCGAAATTCCTATCTGAAAAAGAATTTGAATCAAACCAAATTTTTACAATTTGCTAGTGCTGATCCAATTTCTGCTTTGCTTGTGCTCTTACTTCCTCCAGTTTTAACAAGGCATTAATTCAACTTTCCAAAGGAGGACAATCCTCTTCTTGGAATTTCTATGATAATTGCAGAGATGGAAGTAAAACATGTGGAGGGAGGATTGCTTCTCTTACGTAGATGAGAAAAAAAGAGGAATTACCAACAAAGGTTCCCGGTGTCACCCTATCAGCCCAAAGTGCATTATATAGTGCATTGTGCTAGTTCTTATGGTTTTCTGAAAATGACCTCTTAATGTTCTTGATTAAATTTTTATTTGTTGATTCTGCTAGACAATTTCCTTGAGGGTAGTAGCTGGAAGAATATTTCAATTTAATCCATTTTTCTAAGGAAAAGACATTCATATCAAGGGATGAAAAATAAGAGGCGTTATCAAAGACCAAACATTCGGGAATGTCAAATCGAGTGATGATATGCGATTTAAGGAAAGATACTACTTGATTCGTGTTTACCACTTTCAAAGGTGTAGCTTTGGACCATCTGGTAAAATAATCCATTGTTGTAATAATATACTTATGTTGTTGTGAAGAAGAAGGACTAATCATTCCTATGATGTCAAGATCCCATTGCTGAAAAGGAGAATTTACAGTGACAGGATGCAAAGGAAATGCTGCCTTTTTAACCCATCCTGCAGCCTTTTGGAAAACTATACATTTACGGCACAACGCATGGGAATATTTGTTATAACCCTAAATTGCACCACACATGCTTACTTGGCATCAGGCCAACTCATATCCTTTCTTTGCCAAAAACACTGCTGAACAACTCTTTGAAAATCCTCTTATGTAAAGGCCCACGCGCCCTAACCCATTACTGCACGTGTGTACACGCTGGCTGACCCAAAAAAGCCCGTGTTGACCGACAAAAGCATGAAAAAAGGAAAGTTGTCGATAGAACAAAAATCTATGGGTGAGTTAACTGAAACTCCTGGCCATGCATGGTCAAGGGTTTGTCCAAATACCTAGCTCCTTATAGCCTATAAAAGAAGGAGTAGGGGTACCATTTGGAAGAAGGAAGAATATAGCAAAGAAACTCTGCCCATTTACGTATTCCATTGTCCCAACCCTTTAGCCTTTCCTAATGCCAAAGGAGATTTAAAGCAAAGCAGTTGAAGGAGAGAAGAAGAGGAGCCCAGGATCAGGTTCAAGGAGCAGTGGCCAGTCTCAGCTTTTGTAAAGTTGAAAAAAGTTATGGGTGAGTTAACTAAAACTCCTGGCCATGCATGGCCAAGGGTTCATCCAAATACCTAGCTCCTTCTAGCCTATAAAAGAATAGGTAGGGGTACCATTTGGAAGAAGGAAGAATATAGCAAAGAAACTCTGCCCATTTACATATTCCATTGTCCCAATCCTTTAGCATTTCCTAATGCCAAAGGAGATTTAAAGCAAATCAGTTGAAGGACAGAAGAAGAGGATCCCAGGATCAAGTTCAAGGAGCGGTGGCTGGTCTCAGCTTTTGTAAAGTTGACTCATTTTAAGTAATAAAGAGAATGCTTTTGTCGGTCCACACGGGTTGTTTTGGGTCAGCCAGCGTGTACACGCGTGCAATAATGGGTTACGGCGTGTGGGCCTTTATACAAGAGGATTTTCAAAGAGTTGTTCAACAATGTTTTTGGCAAAGAAAGGATATGAGTTGGACTGATGTCAGGTAAGCATGTGTGGTGCAATTTAGGGTTATAACAATATTTAAACAAAGTGGGCCAATAGTACCCAGCTCTTAACACTTTGTGAGAAGTGGTTTCTCCACCGAAGTGTCCACTGACTTCACCTACATGAAGTTCAGATAGTACTTTTTTTATTCTTCCTTTTCTAAACAACGCATAAAAACACCGTCAAAATTCTTTCAAAATAATACATCATTTATTAACTGGAAAGATGCATATTTTAACCTGAGTGCTCTTCTATTTTTAGGATCAAGGTAGCGAGGAGAAGATCCATGTGTCAAATAAAATTTAACGTTCTTATACCAGGAATTGGCAGCAACTTGTGCATAGATGATTTGTTTATTAATATGTTGATTTATAGTTAAGGTAATGATTTGAATTTCATGTTCTTCAACCGAATCAACCACTAGTTTACACGGGCCTTGACCTCTAACAATATGATCAGGGGTAATTTCAAGATCATATTCTTGTAATGGCGTCGTCCAATTTTCCCTTTTCTCACCCAGTTCCTTTTGTACTAATAGATTTCTTACAGCTGGGTAAGGAACGATAACCTTGGTTGCGGATTTCAGCAAGTATGACCGAAAGTGTTTTACTGCTTTAAAAACAACATATGATTGTTGATATACTTTTGGATAATTAAGATTTTCTCCTTTGAAATATGATCTCATGAAGGCAATGGGTATCTTATTTATTTCAACATTATTTTGTGTTAACACAACAACATAAGATTGGTCGGAAGCAAAGGTGTAAAGAGTGAAATCCTGAGATAAATCGGGACTCATCAAGGAAGGATCTTATATTATTACTTTTCTAATGGAGTCAAAACTTGTCTTTCTTGTGGTCCCCAAAAATACAGAACATCCTTTTTAATTAAATTCTATAATGGTCTTACCATTTCCGAGAAACTTGGGGCAAATCTTCTGACGAAATTAATCTTGCCCAAAAAGAACTAGATGGATTTTTTGGAAGAGGGAGGGGAGAGTTTAGCAATAGCTTGGGTTCTTTTAGGGTCAATAATCATTCTTTATTTAGAAACTATAAACCCCAACAATTTACCTTGCTCTACCGCAAATACTAATTTCTGAGGGTCTAGAGATCTACCAAACCTATGACATCGTTCTAGTACAACCCTAAGGTGAGACACATGATCTTTCTTGTCTTTAGAGAAGACGATAATGTCATCAACATAGACCACAACTGATTGATTTATGAGACCATGGAAAGCAATGTCCATTGCTCTCTGGAAAGTGGCACTGGCATTTATAAGCCCAAAAGGCATTTTCCTGTAGGCATAAGTGGCCCATGGGATACGAAAGATGGTTTTAAGCTGGTCTGAGGGAGACATGAGGACCTAGTTATATCCCGAAAAACCATCTAAAAGAGATATTCTTTCGGAACCAAATACCTGCTAAAGAATTTGTTCCATTGGAGGAACGAGATAATTATCTTCATTAGATGCTCAGTTCAAGTTTCAAAAGTCGACACATAGTCAAATTTCACCACTTTTCTTCCTTACAAGAACTATATTAGAAACCCATTGTGTGTGTCTTACTGGGAAAATTATCTTTGCATTTAGTAATTTATTCAGTTCTTTTTTAACAGTGGGTTCCAATTTAGGGTGCATCTTTCTTAATTTCTACTGAAAAGGCCAGGTCTGGAGTTTCATGGGGATGACATGTTGTATGATATTAGGATCAAATGTTTTCAAATCTCATACATCTAGGCAAAAATGTCTTTAAATTCTTTAAACAATTTTATAAAAGTAGATCATTCTTGCTCGGAGCATCTTGTTCCCAAATTGATATTTTGAGGATTTTCCTTTGTTCCTAAATTCACCATCTCATAAATCAAAGAAGAACTATTCGTTTTGCAATTAACTAACCCTCTAAATTTATCATGCAATTCATAAAACTTCTCTAGTGTTCCAACATATATGGGGATAGAATTTACCAGATCAAATGTCGATTCAGGAGATCTAGGATCTGATATTACTGTGAAATTGCGGAGGTTTTCATCATGAGTGCCTTCATCAATGATTGCACCTTAGAAGGTTTCCTCCATCTGCTGGTCATCGTCGAACACTCTCCAGTTGGTGATGTTATCCGGGATCGATGACCTGAACAACAATTTAATCGAAAACGCATTAGAAGAAATACCTTCTACGGGAAATAGTTTAGAAGTGACATTAGCCAATAAATCAACCTCTGAATTATTTAGTCCAGGAATGGAATTTATATTAAATGCTGAAAATATTTGCATTAAACTCCATACCTCATTTTGGTAACTTTTCATATGTGGTGATAAGCAATGTATGTAGTTTCATACCTGCCTAACCGCAATTTTTGAATCACCGAATGATCCGGGGCAGGATCTTTTATGATTATGGTTGATTTTTAAACTTGCATGAATTCATTAACCATTGAGAATTTTAATGATAGAATGAGGAAGGAAGAGGACTATATTAGTCAAATAAACATATGCAGATCTGAAAACAATAATGAACAGCAAACCATAAGAACGCAGGTTGATAACGGAGTTCGGTACAATGCTTGCCTACGTCTCTGGGCCTTTTTCCTGTGGGGGAGGCTTCTTTATTTCTGCTCAAGTGCTCAAAATTACATCTCAGCAATGCCCAAAGGCTACAAGACTGATCTGGTCTTGTTTTCCCAGATCTCAAGAACCCAATACAAGAAACGGCACGCCAAACTGATTCTCCAAGCTCCCAGAAACGATCCGATAGCGTTTCCACCTCAAGGGCTTCCCTGCAACAAATTGTCTTTGGCTTGGCTTTCCAACAGCATAACTCTGCAACAATGACTTTCCCTTGGCCTCAAACAGGCTTGGTTTATATAGGAATGGAGTTGGTTTCTCATCCCCAACTTCCTCCAAGAATCTGGCCTCCAAAAAAGCCCAATATCCCCCAAAATAGAGCAAATCTGCTTAATATAGGCTTAATTAATTAATAAAAACAACCAAATTCGTTCAAAAACCCACTAATACATAGTCTTGGGCCTTTAGCCCCCAAATGATGGGCACAGCCCCCAAATCTCGGTCGTATGGCTCGGCATGTGGCCAAGCGCTATCGCGCTGGCCACCCCACACTCGCCCCTGCTCGTAAATCGTGGTCATGTGGCCGTTGGCTATGCGCCCGTGGCTTAACTGTTTAAACTCCCACTCCGGGTCATATGGTATAGGCGTGGAACCGTGGCATTAAATTTAAACCCCCACGCGTTTGAATAGGGAATGGTCCCGTGGATTTAGTGCCCGGAATCACGGGCTTAACCAACCGCATTTGTTTGTTTGGATTCGCCCCGGGTCGTATGGAACCACCCGGGGACCGGGGGCTGGACCCCAACCAACCACCACACATTTAAAACTCCCGCCAAATATTCCGTATAACAAAACCACCAATGATGGGGTGCCACGTGGCTGCCCCAGAGTGGGCCACGTGGCACCCTTTTTCCACCAACCAGAATTGAACACGTGTCGTATTTTGATTGGTCCACCTGTTTGCCACGTAAACCGCCGTACTTCCAACTGTCGATCCACTGTGCTGCCACGTCATCCGATGACGTCACCTGGTGCCACGTCACCCTGCCACTTGTCGGACGTCGATTAGCCCACGTCAATGATGACGTCATCATGCTGACGTCAGCGTGCCACGTGTCACCCTGTGAGTGGTGACACGTGTCACCTTGATATTGGTCCGACCGCCTGCCAAAAGTGCCAAATCAGCATGACACGTGTCGCATCCTGGTGATGCCACGTGTCCTGTATGGAAGCCGCCATGTGTCCTATACGGAATATGCCACGTCACTGTACGGAACCTGCCACGTGTCACTGTACAGAAGCCGCCACGTGTCCTATACGGAATCTGCCACGTGTCTCGTCCCGATGCTGCCACGTGTCATCATCTCCGTCTGCCACATGTCACCTTCTGGTTGGCCCACGTTAGTTGTACGGCCCTACCACATCATCTGTATGGACTGACACGTGTTTGTACGGACTATACGGACAGGTACAGTCAGCATCCAAAATTTGCCTGTTTGGCTTTTCGGACAGAACGCAATATCTTCTCCATACGGACTCTGTTTGACATAAAAATTATACCACCGGAATCAGGACGACGAGATGGACGCAATGGCACAGGTTTCATCGCATTCCGAACACTTTCATTTTTGAGCATTTTTCAAGCCCTATCAAGCTTCTGGATCTGTTTTCAGATCACACCTCCCCACAACAAGACCTTTTGATCCCCAAAAGGTTACTGTCCAGTTAACAAGCTCGGGATAGGCCACCCGGCTTGTCCTCTGTCTCTGAACTCTGTCCTGTGCACCTGTCTCATCAAGATCAGCTGTAATACAATGATGACCACTAAAAGTACATTGTTATTCATTGCAATCCTGCTACATTTCACTGAAGCCACTATCATCCATGTACTGAACATTGCTAATGATAACATCAGAAAAACGACTGCAAATGCACTGATATACTGGAAGTATTTGCACGACATGAGTTTATCTTTAAGCAATTTATGATTAATTTTCCACTCCATAATCATATCCTGTTCTTGCTTAAGATCTATAACTTCACTTGAAACAATTAATGGTTTGTCACTGACTTGCACTGCCTTTGTTAACTATTCCATTGTTTGAAGATTTTTACTTTCTTTAACATGATGAGCATGCACTATGTAGTCATGACCTTCTTTAGTAAACTGATACTGATTCTTAGTTCTGTAGAAGATTGCTTTTCGATCATACAAGTACGGACTACCT
>ML781105.1:908199-925700 GCA_009831015.1 Picea engelmannii | reverse complement strand
TCACTTTTTCCTTTAGAAGTATTACCCAAAACCGGTCGTGTCCGTTCCAAATAATCTTCATACAAAACTGTCACCATCTCCGACATAGCATGGAATGTTTTCCGGAAATCTTTATCTTCTTGAGACATCCCTTCATCCGATGCCATCTTCTCTTTGAAACAAGCTCTCTTTCTCAATCCAATTAATGGATTCTCTACAACAAGCTCGCCTTCACCACGCTGAAACTTTTCCCTGGTTATCATGCAACTCAAATCCAAACATCAACTTAGCTCTGATACCAATTGATCCGGGGCAGGATCTTTTATGATTATGGTTGAGTTTTAAACTTGCATGAATTCATTAACCATTGAGAATTTTAATGATAGAATGAGGAAGGAAGAGGATTATATCAGTCAAATAAACATATGCAGATCTTAAAACAATAATGAACAGCAAACCATAAGAACGCAGGTTGATAACGGAGTTCGGCACAATGCTTGCCTACGTCTCCGGGCCTTTTTCCTGTGGGGGAGGCTTCTTTATTTCTGCTCAAGTGCTCAAAATTACATCTTAGAAATGCCCAAAGGCTACAAGACTGATATGGTCTTGTTGTCCCAGATCTCAAGAACCCAATACAAGAAACGACACGCCAAACTGATGCTCCAAGCTCCCAGAAACGATCCGATAACGTTTCCACCTCAAGGGCTTCCCTGCAACAAATTGTCTTTGGCTTGGCTTTCCAACAGCATAACTATGCAACAATGACTTTCCCTTGGCCTCAAATAGGCCTGGCTTATATAGGAATGGAGTTGGTTTCTCATCCCCAACTTCCTCCAAGAATCTGGCCTCCAAAAAAGCCCAATATCCCCCAAAATAGAGCAAATCTGCTTAATATAGGCTTAATTAATTAATAAAAACAACCAAATTCGTTCAAAAACCCACTAATACATAGTCTTGGGCCTTTAGCCCCCAAATGATGGGCGCGGCCCCCAAATCTCGGTCGTATGGCTCGGCATGTGGCCAAGCGCTATCGCGCTGGCCACCCCACACTCGCCCCTGCTCGTAAATCGTGGTCATGTGGTCGTTGGCTATGCGCCCGTGGCTTAACTGTTTAAACTCCCGCTCTGGGTCATATGGTATAGGCGTGGAACCATGGCATTAAATTTAAACCCCCGCGCGTTTGAATAGGGAATGATCCCGTGGATTTAGCGCCCGGAATCACGGGCTTAACCAACCGCATTTGTTTGTTTGGATTCGCCCCGGGTCGTATGGAACCACCCGGGGACCGGGGGCTGGACCCCAACCAACCACCGCACATTTAAAACTCCCGCCAAATATGCCGTATAACAAAACCACCAATGATGGGGTGCCACGTGGCTGCCCCAGAGTGGGCCACGTGGTACCCTTTTTCCACCAACCAGAATTGAACACATGTCGTATTTTGATTGGTCCACCTGTTTGCCACGTAAACCGCTGTACTGCCAACTGTCAATCCACTGTGCTGCCACGTCATCCGATGACGTCACCTGGTGCCACGTCACCCTGCCACTTGTCGAACGCCGATTAGCCCACGTCAATGCTGACGTCATCATGCTGACATCATCGTGCCACGTGTCACCCTGTGAGTGGTGACACGTGTCACCTTGATATTGGTCCGACCGCCTGCCAAAAGTGCCAAATCAGCATGACACGTGTCGCATCCTAGTGATGCCACGTGTCCTGTATGGAAGCCACCACGTGTCCTGTACGGAATCTGCCACGTCACTGTACGGAACCTGCCACGTGTCACTGTACGGAAGCCGCCACGTGTCCTGTACGGAATCTGCCACGTGTCGCGTCCTGATGCTGCCACGTGTCGTCATCTCCGTCTACCACGTGTCACCTTCTGGTTGGCCCACGTCAGCTGTATGGCCCTACCACGTCAGTTGTACGGACTGACACGTGTCTGTACGGACTGTACGGACAGGTACAGTCAGCATCCAAAATTTGCTTGTTTGGCTTTTCGGACAGAACGCGATATCTTCTCCATACGGACTTCGTGTGACATAAAAATTATACCACCGGAATCAGGACAACGAGACAGACGCAATGGCATAGGTTTCGTCACATTTCGAGCACTTTCATTTTTGAGCATTTTTCAAGCCCTATCAGGCTTCTGGATCTGTTTTCAGATCACCGAATACCATTAAATTTCGTACGTCCATATCCAGAGATTTCCTAAGCCCTTGTAGAAGTGCTACGTATTCGACGATGTTATTAGTGCACTCAAACTCTAATCGGAAGGTAATGAAAGTCTTATTACCCGTGGGATCGATGAGTACACATCTTGCACCGTCTCCTTCCTTAGATTTGGATCAATCAAAGTATAATGACCATATTTGAGCTTCGTTAGAAATGTTCGACACACTTGGCCAAGCTGATGCTTGAGTATAGGTCATAATTTCTGATTGCTGCCTTGGATCAGTGATAGGAGAAATTTCGGTCATGAAGTTACCAAAGAAGGTATTCATTCCCTACATCTCAAATGAATTAGCATATGTAGTGAAAGGTTTGTTTGCATAATTTAAATCCATCATGGTGTGTTTAAGATAGCATTCTCTGTTTATCCTGATTCTATTTGGCTGTCCATTTTATGGTAGCCACAAATGAGACTAATCTATGGCAAAGTAACCATGCAGTTGTTCGAACCAGTCCCTGCTTAAAAAAAAAAACCATAGACATCAGGGATGTCAACAACAACAATATCAATAATTTGTTGAACCTTAGGATTGGAAGATAACCTAACCATAACATTCTTAAGATCACCAATTACCTTAATGTTCGTCCAATCAAGATGAATGATTTAGAGATCAGAAGGTTGAAATTCTGCATTAATTTTTTGACAAACAGGTAAAGGCATCACGTTTGACGATGCACCGGAATTGACCATGGAATTATGTACATTCTTATTAAAAATTTCAAAGGTTAACAAGAAAGGAGAGCCATTTTTCCGAGTGTTAATAGCATAATTCAACTGATTTTTAGTTGATGTCCCTAAAATAGTGTTATCTACATTTGATATTGTTTTCTCAGTTAAATCCCTTTTATCTGGAGGTTCATATGTTGTTTTAGTTGGGATTTTTCTGGCTGTATTTGAACCATTTTCTGTTGATTTCTTGTTGCTAGGATTGTTGTTTTTACTGTTTTCAGCGATACTTTGAAGCATTTTCTGCAAAATAAGGGGAAATTTCAGCAGCTCAAAAACAAAAATATTATCCCTCATTTTTTTCAGATCTTCAATTAAATCATATTCTAAATAAGGGGATGCTAAACTTTGTTTAATTTCATCTTGCTTTGCCTGTTTTGAAAGCACATTATTACTTACTTCGGAAGAAGGTTTGTTTTGTGTTTTTCTTCTCATGTTGTAGGGGTGAACAGTTTCAAAATTTGCTTGGAAAATACTATCTGAGAAGTGACCTAAAATGTTCAGGAATGATTCCTCCTCTTCCGGTACTTCTTCCTCAACTATGTCTTCAGAATTTTCAGGAGGAACATAAGTCAAATTATCATGTTCTTCTAAAATGGTTTGCAAAGCGTGCTGCAAGATTTTGAGATTTAGAGCTTCAGTGGTCGGGTTTGGTCGGTTGGGGGGAAAAGGTTTTCTGAAAGGAGGTTTAAAATTTCCTTTTCTTGAGGATGCCTCCACAACTAATATCTTCAAGTCCACGACTTGCTTGGACAATTTTTGGAAAGTTTTCTGCAAGCTTTCTAAATTTAAAGTTTTTGGTTGATTTTTAATATGAGGAGGCCTACTGAGGATCTCTATTTTCTTTTTAGATGATGAAGTTGTTTTAGCTTCACTATTGAGATTTTCTTTTAAGATTAATATATCCTTTTCAATTTGTATTTCTTCCTCAGAGGCCCCTAACAGAGTGTTCTTTTTAGAACTTTTGAACCATATGGCGATATTATTGTGCAAGGCTTTAGCGTAATATGTGACAATTAGAATTTCTGCAGGCATTGAATCTACAGGGATTTTATTCTTTAGGGTAAGAAATATCTGGTTAAAATCTTTTACTTTTTCCTTAGGATTCATCTTTAGACTGGAGAGCTCCATAACCAATACTTCAAGAGATTTATCATCTCCAAACTTCTATAAGAAATAGGTTTCAAATTTGTCCCAAGAGACGATGGTCTAGGGCTGTTGGGAAAAATACCATGTGGAGGCATTGCCCTCAAAAGTATAAGGAAAGAGTCTACATACTACATCTTCATGCTCTACATTTCAGAGTCTAATGGCCAACATAAAAAAAAATATGTGATCCTCAACAAATTGTTTAGAATCTGAATCAAATTTAGGCAATCATTTCTCTGGGTGTTTCGACAATGGATGTTGCGGTCTAGGTACAGACATGGAATCTTGATCGAGCCAAGGTCTGGTAGGATTGTTTTGTTTTTCCATGGGTGTTGGTGGTGTCGAAGGCTAAGATGATTCAGATGAGGAACTTCCTTCATCAGATGAATCTCCTCCTGACGAGGATGGATATGAACCAGGCGGGGAAGGTGGGATACCAGACCCTCCGACTTCAAGAGTAGGTGTTTCGATAGGATCGATGGTATTATCACCTAAAGGATTTGATAGTAGACCAGTGCCTTCAAGTTGTTCTCGGATATCCAAGAAATCTAGGGGTTGATTAAGTGGCCTACTAGGTTTTCTGATAAGGGATAAGGCACTATGTGTCCTTATAAGTGACCAACGAACAATCTCTTGGACGTTGGCCCCTTGAAGGGCTGGTGTCACTGGTTCAACGAGAATCTCAGGATTATCATTTGAGGTAGTTTTTTTTTCAAGTGTAACATTTTTGTCTGAGCGACTAGACGTTACTACAGGGGAGCGAGTGTGTGGGGGAGGATCCTTGTTACCTCCATGTGCCATCAATTGAATTTACTCCCTCCTTCTAGTGTCATTTGTTGATGGAAAAATTTGACCTGCCATCAACTGGAAGAATAGATCCAAACTGGGGTTGTCTAAATAACCCAATCCATTTGGTGTAACCTATTATGATGATCTTAATGGCTCTGTTAGCCAACTAAAGTCCTAAAACAAAGAAAAGAAATAAAGAAAGAAAAAAACTAATTAAAGCTAAAACTATAGTAATATATATACTTTAATCTAATTATTTACAAATGTATTAAACAAAAAAATAAATATGAACATGTCGTTTATGAAAAGAATAATTACAGGTTGTGTTGACGGGCGAAATTGACCGTCCGTCAACTGGGAGAGTGGAACCGGTCTGGGGTTGTCTAAATAACCCAAGCCGTTTGGAATGGACCACCCTGACGAGTTCAATGGCTCCATTGGCCGCTCTAAGGTCTTTTAAGAAAACCAAAGAGAGAATTGATCTGAGCTAAATAATCTAAGACAAAGAAAACAAACAAATTAAAACTAACTAAAACTAAATGAAAGAAACTAAACTAACTAAAACTAACTAATACATTAATCTAATTAAAACAAACTACTAATTAAACTAAAACTAAATACAACTATTCTAACTATTATATACAATCCACTAATTACTATTATAATAACTCAAATCAACTATCTAATTATCACCTACAATATTACTTATTCACAAATGTACACTATAAACAATCTACAGATTTAATTAAAACCTGCAAAACTCATGTGTTTTCTGCCCTAAGACAACCAAGGATCTCTTTTTGATTTTTATATTTTATGGAAAAGAAATAAACATAACTGAAATTAAACAATCTAATATATTTACTGAAATTAAACAATCTAATATAAATCTAATTAAATTACTATCTATATTAAACTACTTAATGAAAACAGTAAACAACAAACTAGTTGACCTGGAAACGCTCCAAGTCTGCCCTATGTATGATTACTTCTAAGCTGATCGGAGCAAGAAATTCACACTGGTTAGTCCATAAGCTTCTCTAAAACGATAGGCTGTGCTGCTCCTTGAAGTGTTTTACAGGACAAACAAGACATAAAATAAAATCATAACAATCTTATGATTATAAATTCTTGCAATAAGGGAAACCTATTATGTAGAAAACTTGTATATAACAATTCAATTCATGAAGAAGATAAAACTATCATTCACAAACTGAACTAACAATTGTTATGTCTTTTATCTATTTGGAAGAGACAAGATATGAATGACAGTGATTAAAATTATATCATTTGTGCATGATTTAGATAGCTAAAGTAGTCATAAACCATAAACAAACTGATATACTCAACATAAAACAAAACATTGATATATTGAAAAGCAAAAGCTATGACAAGACACCAAATTCTTCTCCAGTCAGTATTATAACTCCATATCCTTGTTCTCCCATGAATGAGGATGATGATTATTACAAAAATCATAAGTATTTATAAGTCTGTCCACAAGGTAAAACTTCCTTGTGGATAATATCAAACAGTTTTACATAATCTGGGAAAAATCCCAAAATCAACTAAACTGAGAAAATAAAATGCAAGTGAAATCTCTGAAACATCTCCTAACTGCTCAACAACTCAGTTGCAAATTCGAATTTACCTGCAATAGAACACAAAGATCAAATTAGAAAGATATTTGAGTAACAAAATACAAAAAAAATGATCCTACAGACTTAGCTACAGAATCATCTGATTCTGTAGCTAGTCTAAAATAGCTTATGGAATCAGATAGCAATCAAATAAAATATTAAAAGAAATCAAATCCAATTTAATTTTCTTTTCATCATCAAAACGAATTACTAATAATTCAAGTGAAATTGTCTTTTAAATTAAACAATATCAAAATAAATGCAATCTAAACAGAGTAAAGAATGCTCTGTTTTCAGTTACCATAAAACATGGTCAAACCTTGACAGGCCTGTTTCATATCAAATGAAATTAAGCAGTGATTTGAGTCATATGAGATACAATGTAATCGTAATCAATAAAACCATAATCGACCAGAATAGTAATCAATACAATCAGAATCGAAATCATATAAGATATGATTTTCCACAGCATAATTATAATCGATATCAATTGAACACAAAATAGATATGTTACAGCTATAACAATATACATAAAGCTTATGTCGTTTCAATCAACAGTAAAGATAGGTGAGTTGTAGAGATTATGCATAAGATTCATCTTGTTGTAATCAAATATGGGATGGCTGTTACGATATAGTCTAAACAAAACCGGCGTAACAATATTGACCAAAAATCTCCATGGATTTTGATTGCTGGGTGTAACATAGTCAAGATCCAACAACATTGATAACCATAAGCTGGACAAAAATCTAATAAAATCGGGTCTGAGCCAATTATAGAACAATTCATCATCCTGGGCATGATCATTTTTGTTTTGCAAATCCATTCGTAAGTAAAAATACATTGTCATTCCAATTCAAAATAGAACAGGGTCGACTGACCACAACAAATTGAACGACTGGGAGTTGTATGACTGTTACGATTTGAATCACTTCACGATTTGGTTAACTATAAAACAAACCTTTTTTAAACATAATCCAAATCATATCTGGGCTGGTCAAAGTCATATTTAAATAAAATTGTAACAGACAACCATCGTTTATGTGCATCATAACCGATTTGGATTAAAACATAAATCGTGTTCCAAAATGGAAATGCAAAACATCTTGCAACAGAACATTCAATCGCAACTGATTTAAAACAATCAAATCCATATTATGATTTAATAGAATCAAAACCAAATCCAAACAAAATTCGATTTACCAAAACAAATTATACACAGCAGTGCATGCTTATGTGATAAAGCAGGTCAACGATGTACAGAGTTTATGAATATGCCATATAAATGGGTGAAATTTATACCAGCGCGGTTGCTGAGGCTATGTCAATTTCGAATTGACAATTGTTGTAGCCGACTCGACATTTTTAAACAGAATTGAACCAGTAGTTCGCTGCTTCTTGTCCGTGGGTTGCAGCTTCGTATTATGACCAGTGAGATTTGCCACTTGATCTTCCAAAGCATGGATTTTGGATTGCAACATCAGCACATCTAGGTAGTATCTCTCCAACCATAAACCACACCGATCGCATGGTGGAACAGTTGGTTGAGAAGAAGAGGGTTTCGATGAGTCGTCGAGGGTTCCATGAGGTATTTCAATGCCAAGAAAATTAGGATCATCCCGCAAACAAGGTGGTAAATTCTTGACAAAGTCATATGTAGGTTTGTCACACAGCCCTTCTGAGTAGGGATACTCATTTGCGAGAAAACGTTCAATCTCCGAATCAAAATCTTCACTGACCACGATAGGCTCAGGGTTGGCAGGGGTTCGAGGTTTATTTCTCGCCATGCGAGAGATCAATCGAGTGTTTTTCTTACCTTTAGAATTAGCACCAGTTTTATCTTTAGGCTTTTTGGCTGCGGGTTTAGCAATTTCGACCTGTTTGGTCACAGACATGGGCAAGTTCGTAGGAGATTCGAGCAGAGGTTTGGGTAGAAAAATGTTGTAAGGTAATGGGGGAATAGGCTTGCTCTCGGTCACCATAGGTTTATAGACTTGTGGTGGGCTTGAGTCTTCAAAGCCATTGCGACTGAGAAAATCACCCCAACAGTCACGACGTAATCCCAACTCATAAACCATAAACATTTTAATTAACCCCAAATGGAAGAGGTTGGTATCGGCCTGGCTGCGTTTGTACCTTTTAGCCATCTTAAACAGACTTCTATGCAGGTAGTGTGGCATATTGAGGTCATAGCCTATAAAAACCATCAATAGACGAAGGTGAAAGAAGAAAACGAACCCGTACCTGCCCTCGCAAGTAATGAATTGCTTGATTATCATTAGCAGGTCATGCCAGCGCTGTTTTAACATTTTTGCAGGCAAACCTTTGTCGCAGGAGTTCACCATTCGGGATTGGAAGAGCAATGTCCACGGGACATCTTCCACCTTGCAACTCTTCGACCACTTCTATCTCGTAGCAGGCAGACTGGTAGCCGAGCTAAGAAATTTCTCATTAATCTCCAGTTGCACATCCCCAACTTTGGCTCGGCAGCCATCGAATGATAACGCAAATTGTCGAGCCACACTAGGGTTATAACCATCGAATTTCCTTATGAACGGGAGCCATCCACATTTCTCCAAGTCGCTATAAGCGCCATCAAACATCAGCAATGCTTGGAAACCATTGGGCTCGGATCTTACGACTGGAGCCATGGATTTTGTGCATAGTCGGGTTTGAATTGAACAAAACAATACACAGGATCGAAAATGGTTACGGCTAACAGCTGCACAGCTCAAAGGGGAAAGATTACTTGTATGCGTGCGAAGGTGGTGGGATTACCACCTCCATGCAAAACATTAATGGCACAGTACCAACCCTGTTCAGTCAATCATAACCAATATTAACATTATTCGTCCAACCCAAGGTTTAAACAGTGGACAATTATATCAATGTGCCAATGTATAGTTTGAAACCATGATCGTTCAATGTAAAATCAAACCCACAAATCAATGCACCAAGAAATGAGTCAAACTATAAAATTGAAATCCAAAAGTTTAATCATAGCGCCTTTGTAAAACCTCAAACCATTGCCATTCCATATCAAATCAAACTTATAATATTACCAATGCGCTTGTTGCATAGTCAAATGTTTAGATTCAAAGTTTTTAGAACATTGCAACAAAAGATCCCATAAAATCGATAAGTTAAGAGCTCATAACAATAAGGATCATAGCATATAAAACCAAAATCAATCATAACCCTTATAGGATCAAATGTAACCAATAAATTTTCATGCTCAATGGCTTATTAATCGAATTGCGCAATCAAAGTGAAATGGACATAGTTTGAAAAGATCACTCCAACCACTTAATAACAAACCAAGGGTAGGTGCCTTCCAGAATATCAATGAGATGATGATAACAGTCCAAATGACGATGGAGGGGTTTTCACACTTTCAGTTGTGAAAACTGAATCGAAAACGAATTGCAATTGTCGCAAGAAATAAATAAATGTCTAGTTTCAAAATGCGATGATGACTTGTCGTTTAGAAGACAATAGGTGTAGGCAGCTTTTTAGGGCAATTAAAAAAATGAATTGGCTACCAACAATGGCGACACACTGGGAGAAGAAATTATCTCTGTCAAAAGAAATGAATTCAGATCAGGACAACAAAGAAAAATTCGACTTAAAACAACAACCAGAAAATCGTACCGACATCATCATTTACTATCTTTTTTCAGCGATGTTTTAAAAGACGCAAACCAATAACAGTCTTAAGATCAACAAGTCATGATTTTTATGATGAAATCTTCAATACTGTTGGCATGGCCACTGCTTCCAGCAGGCGTCCATAGCCTCAACAGGGTTGCCATTTACCCCACTCGGACGTCTTTATCCTATCAAGAAGTTCTAGATTAGAGTAAAGGACTTTTTAAAAGAGGTTTCTTATAATTTTACAGATTTTCATTTACCCAACATTGCTTCGCTGCCAGCAGGCCTGTTCAGTACCCCGACGAAGTTGTCTTGGTGCCATGCTTGCATTTACCTGCTGCCAGCGGACCTGTTCAGTATCCCGACGGGTTTACAAACACTTCCCACATCTCTTATTAATATTTTTATTTTATTTTTCTTTTATAGATAGCTGAGCGGGGTGACACTGAAAAATCTTGATATTTTATCATATTTTTCATACCTCATCAGAATTTTTTAAATACCGTCCTTTATTCATCTCCAGAAATGTTTTATTTCTAAAACAACTTACTTTGACAGGGAGACATCCTTTTGAGTCATTCCTTTACGGAAAAGGGACAGCATAAAAGATAAAGATGATCATGAGAAACTTCACTCAAAGATTGAAATTAGTAAACTTCTTTCAAACAACATTTTCCAATATCATTTTCAGAAATATATATCACTGATGTTCGTACAACCTTCCAGAAGTTATTTCAGCGAAGAAATTTCCTTATAGTCTTTGTCTGAATGGCTCAGCGCACATGCATGCATATGTTTCAAAACACACAAAACTGATCATTCAAATCAAAATCAAAAACAAAAATAAAGCAAAAGGAAATATTTACATAATATACAAGGATAGAAATCAAGCAAAGTATCTTTTTAGGGCTTGGCCATTCACCAGGTAGGTGTCAAGATGCCCTTCAAGATTCTGCAAACGAAAGGAACTAGGACCCAACTTTTCAGAAATAAAAAATGGCCCAAGCCACAAGTTTTGAAATTTAGTGTGTTCACCCTTCCCTTCGTGTGGTTTGTCCCACTTTAAGACGAGATCGCCTACTTCAAAATTTCTATCAGAAGCAGAATTAGAATCGAACCAGATTTTAATCAGTGGTTGATGTTGATCTAGTTTACGCTTGGCTTGGGTTCTTACTTCTTTTAACTTCATCAAAGCATTAATACGGCTTTCTAAAGGGGAACATTCTTCTTCTTGAACTTTTTGTGACAATTGAAGCGAAGGAAGAAGAATATGAGGTGGTAGAATGGCTTCTCTGCCATAAATGAGAAAAAAGGGGTAATTACCTATAGCGGCTTTGGGTGTTACCCTATCATCCCACAGTGCATTAAGCAGTGCATTATGCCAGTTCTTGTGATTTTCAGCCACTGTTCTCTTGATCATTTTGATCAAGTTCTTGTTTGTTGATTCTGCTAAGACATTACCCTGGGGGTAGTAAATCGTGGAATACTTCAGCTTTATTCCCTTGTCTAAGGCGAACTCACTCATTTCAAGAGAGGAAAAGTATGAAGTGTTATCAAAGACTAGACAATCATGGATACCAAAACGGGTGATGATATTCGAGTTTAGAAACGCGATCACCTGACTTGTGTTAATAGTTCTTAGCGTGGCGGCTTCAAACCATCGAGTAAAATAATCAGTGGTTGTCACAATATATTTGTGTTGTTGTGAGGATGGAGGGTTAATAGGACCAATGATATCAAGGCCCCATTGCTGGAAAGGAGAATCGACTGAAACAGGTTGCAAGGGGAAGGCTGGTTTTTGCAATCGCCCTGACGCTTTCTGACAAATGATACATTTATGACATAAGGCATGGGCGTCTCTAAAAAGTGTTGACCAGTAATAACCGGCTCTTAAGACCTTATGAGAAGTGGTATTGCCACCGAAGTGACCACCAGATTCTCCTGCATGCAACTCAAGCAAGACTCTTTCTGCTTCATCTTTTTCAAGACAACGCATCAGTACGCCATCAAAATTATGACGAAACAGTATATCGTTAACTAGATGAAAGGAGGCAGACTTTAGTCTCAAAGATCTTCTCTTGGCAGGTTCAAGGTGACGGGGTGCTGATCCATGTTTAAGACAGTGTCTAATATCATCGTACCAAGGACTTACGAGGTTTTGTGTGCAACAAATCAAACTCTGATCACGTTGTTCTAGGTCTGACGTGTCACTAACTTCTTGTTGTTCAGTTTCTGAATCAACTACCAATTTACACAACCCTTGGCCTCTCACAATCTGAGCTGGAGTGATTTCTAAGTCATACTCCTGTAAGGAGGTGACCCAGTTGGATCTTTTCTCTCCTAACTCTTTTTGCACTAACAAATTCCTAACAGCAGGGTAAGGGACAATGACCTTCGTCCTAGACTTCAAAAGATAATACCAGAAATGATTAACTGCCTTGAAGACAACATAGGCTTGTCGATCGACCGCTGGGTAATTAAGTTCAACACCTTTGAAAGCAGAGCTCATAAAGGCGATGGGTACTTCGTTGTTCTCGGCATTTTTCTGAGTTAGGACTGTGGCATAGGAACGATCGGAGGCAAAAGTATAGAGTGTAAAGTCTTGAGAGAAATCAGGGCTCATGAGAGACGGAGCATCTATTATGGCCTTCTTTATAGCGTTGAAATCTTGATTTTCAGTGGGTCCCCAGCGATATTGAGTGTCTTTCTTAGTCAGGTTCTGGAGAGGCCTGGCCATTTCGGAGAAACTGGGGACAAATCTTCTCACGAAATTAATCTGGCCTAGGAAAGACTGCATAGATTTTTTGGAGGTAGGTGGGGGAAGTTTAGCGATGACTTGGGTCCTCTCGGGGTCAATAATCATTCCATCACTAGACACAATGAATCCTAGTAATTTACCTTGTTCTACTGCAAATATGGATTTCTTTAGATTCAAGGAGATGTCGTATTTACGACATCGTAGCAGAATGGCTCGTAAGTGAGCTAGATGATCATCTTTTTTTTAGAATAAATGGTCACATCATCTAAGTAGACTACTACGGAGTTATTGATTAAGCCTCAGAAAGCAATATCCATTTCTCTCTTAAAGGTAGCACCAGCATTAATTAACCCAAAGGGCATTTTGCGATAAGCATAAGTGCCCCACGGGGTATGGAAGGTAGTTTTTAATTGGTCTGACGGAGACATCAAGACTTGGTTGTACCCAGAGAAACCATCTAGTAAATATAGCCTCTCAGAACCAGATACTTGTTGATGTATCTTTTCCATGGGAGGGACAGGATAATTATCTTTATCAGACGCTTTGTTGAGGTTCCGGAAATCGACACAAAGTCAAATTTCCCCTTTTTTCTTCCGCACTGGGATGAGGTTGGATACCCATTGAGTGTGTCTAACAGGAAAAATTATTTTAGCACTTAGGATTTTATTCAATTCTTTTTGTACGGTCGGTTCTAGTTTAGGATTCATTTTCCTCGGTTTCTGTTGGAAGGGCAAGGTTTGGGGCATCATTGGGATGACATGCTGTATAATATTAGGATCAAACATTTTAAGATCTTCGTAAGTCCAAGCAAAGACATCCTTGAATTCTTTAAATAATTTAACAAAAGAAGCTTTTTCTTGTTTAGAACATCCCAAGCCTAAGTTAATACACTGAGGACTTTCACTAGTTCCTAAATTGACTTTTTCATAGGACAATGAGGAACTATAGGTTTTACAATTGACCATGTTTTTAAATTTGTCTTCAAAATCATAAAACTTTTCTAGTCTAACAACAGATTTGGGTAAGGAATTTACCATGTCTAATAGAGCTTCAGGAGATTTCGGATTAGGTATTACCGTAAAGTCATGCAAATTGTCGTCGTGTGTTTGTTCATCTATCACAGTGCCTTGAAAAGTTTCCTCCATGTGCAGAAAGTTATTGATCTGCTGATCATCATCAAATACTCTCCAGTTCGTGATATTGTCAGGAACAGATGGTCGAAACAATAGCTCTATGGAGAATGCATTTGGAGATAAGCCTTCTGCAGGAAGAAGTTTAGAGGCAACATTAGCAAGTAGATATGCTTCAGTATTATTTGATCTAGGAATGGAATTTATATTAAAAGAAGAAAATTTGGTGATTAAACTCCATACCTCAGACTGGTAACATTTGAGATGCGGGGTAAGACAATGTATAGAATTTCTCACCTGTCTGACCATTATCTCAGAGTCACCGAATACAACTAGATTGTGAATGTTCATGTCCAAGGATTTTCTGAGACCTTGTAATAAAGCCTCATATTCTGCAATATTGTTAGTACATTCAAATTCTAATCTACAGGCCAAAAATGTTTTGTTACCTGCCGGATCGATAATGATGTAGCCTGCACCAGCTCCTTCTTTAGACTTGGAACCATCGAAATATAAAGACCAAATTTGATTTTTATCGGGCTCACTGAACTGTTGGATAGAAGATCTTGGTTGCGTACATGCTAGGATCTCGGATTGTTGTTCTGGATCTTTGATAGGTGAAACTTCAGCCGTGAAGTTTTCGAAGAAGGTGTCCATCCCTTGGACTTCAGGTGAATCTGTCGGAGGTGTATATGGTTCATTGGGGTCATTCAATTCTGTTACCGTGAACTTGAGGTAACGCTCACGATTCACTTTGATCTTGTTGGGATTACCGTTTTTTGGAAGCCATAAGTGAGACCATTCTGTTGCGAAGTAACCATGTAGCTACTCCGACCAGTCCCTGCTCAAAAACATACCATACACTTCTGGAATATCCACCACAATTATATCAATAACTTGATGAACCTTAGGGTTAGACGATAATATAATCAATACATTTTTCAGCTCGCCTATAACTTTAACATCTGTTCGATCAAGCTGTATGATTTTCAAAGAAGATGGTTCTACTTCGGCATTAATATTTTGACAGACTGACCAAGACATCACATTTGACGATGCTCCTGAGTCAACCATACAATTATGCACATTCCTGTTGAAGATTTTGAAAGTTAAAAGAAAAGGAGGAACATTCTTGCGAGTACTTAGAGTTGTAGCTTGTGGTTTCTTACTCACATTTTCTAATGCTACTTTATCTACATTATTCGCATTATTTACACTATTTACATTTGGTACAGGAAGGCTTCCTTTATCTTGAGGATCAGGATTATTTTTTGTGGAAGTCTTCTACGGAACTTTTCTTTGCACAACCTTATTACCGTTTGAATTACCATTCTTGCCATTGTCTAAAATATTTTGCAACATCTTCTGTAACAAAAATGGAAATTTCAACAACTCATAAATAGAAATGTTAGCCCGTAATTTCTTAAGATCTTCAACAACATCATAATCTAATTTAGGGCTAGCATTACTCTGTTTAGTTTCTACCGATTTAGATGGCTTTGGAGGTAAAGTTGTAGTGTTCTCGGCAGGAGGTTTACTTACTGTCTTACTCCTAGTGTTATAAGGGTGAACAGTCTCGAAGTTGGCTTGAAAGATACTATCCGAGAAATGTCCAAAGATATTTGGAGAAGACTCTTCTTCTTGAGTTGATTCCTGCTCGACTTCCTCTTGAGGAATGTCAGGAGGGATCCAGTCATCTTGGGCTCCTAGAATTGTCTGTAGAGCACATTGCAAACTTTCTAGGTTCAAGCCTTCAGGGTTTAGATTAGGCCGGTTTAGGGGAAAAGGTTTTCAAAAATGGGGTTTGTAGGGTCCTTTGCTCGAAGAGGTTTCCTCAGTCGACCTTTTTAAATCGATAACTTGATTAGATATTTTTTGTACAACTTTGGTTAAATTTTCCAAATCAGAATTTTCGGATTGTGCTTTGTTTTGTGTAGGTCTGGGGAGAATTTCAATCTTCTTTTTGGAAGAAGAAACAGTCTCAGTTTCGCTGCTAGAAGAATCCTTAAGACTAAGAATGTCCTTTTCAATTTGCGTAGCCTCTTCAAAGGCTTCTAACAACGTGGCCTTTTTGGATCTTTTCACCCAAATAGCTATACTTTGATGTAGAGCTTTGGTGTAGTAAGCTATTACAAGACTCTCAGCAGGCATAGAGTCTATAGGGATTCTATTCTTAAGTGTTAAAAATCTTTGATTAAAATCTTTAACTTTTTCTTTTGCATTCATTTTTAAGTTTGAAAGATCCATGACTAAGACTTTAGAAGGTTTGCCATCTCTGAATTTTTCCAAAAAACATGACTCAAACTTTTCCCAAGACACTATGGTGTGAGGCTGTTGGGCAAAGTACCAAGTGGATGCATTACCCTCGAAGGTGTAAGGGAACAACCTATAGACAACATCTTCATGTTCAACATTACGAAGTCTGATGGCTAACATAAATTTTTTGATATGATCTTCAGCTATCTGTTTTGAATCAGGATCAAACTTAGGAAGCCATTTCTCTGGGTGCTTAGGTAAAGGGTGCTGGTCTCCAGGTACAGCTACAGCATCCTGGTCCAACCAAGGCCTAGAAGGGTTGTTCTGATTTTCCATTGGGGTACTAGGTGTGGAGGGACGAGAAGGTGTTTTACCTTCGTGAGAAGAGGAATCTCCCCCAGAAGAAGAAGGATATGAGGGAGGTGGTGAAGGAGGTATCCCAGATCCTCCTGTAGCAGGATTTGTGTTTGGATATATAGGATTCACAGTGATGTCTATGTCACCTAACTGTTCTCTGATGTCAAATAAGTCTAAAGGTTGGCCCCATGGGCGGTTTGGTCGCGTAAGACTTGCTAAGGCACTATGTGTTATGATAAGAGATTGACGAACGATCTCTTGAAAATCACCACCTGTAGGATTAGGGGTTGCTGGCTCAACTGTGATATGTGGATCTTCGGTTGAAGTAGTTGTTGTTTGAGGGGGGATATTATCTTGTGAACAACTTCTAGTCACTATAGGTGTGCGATTAGGTGGGGGAGGAGTCTTGCGACCGCCTCGTGCCATTAATTAATCTCTGGCCCTCCTTCTAGCGCCATCTGTTGACGGGCGAAATTGATCGTTCGTCAACTGGGAGAGTGGAACCGGTCCGGGGTTGTCTAAATAACCCAAGCCGTTTGGAATGGACCACCCTGACGAGTTTAACGACTCCGTTGGCCGCTCTAAGGTATTTTAAGAAAACCAAAGAGAGAATTGATCTGAGCTAAATAATCTAAGACAAAGAAAACAAACAAATTAAAACTAACTAAAACTAAATGAAAGAAACTAAACTAACTAAAACTAACTAATACATTAATCTAATTAAAACAAACTACTAATTAAACTAAAACTAAATACAACTATTCTAACTATTATATACAATCCACTAATTACTATTATAATAACTCAAATCAACTATCTAATTATCA
>ML781105.1:884455-898098 GCA_009831015.1 Picea engelmannii | reverse complement strand
TTCATTTTGAATCATCTTGTACTTGAACATTTAAGTGGGGTAAAAGGAGGTTTCCCCCTCGAAGAGGCTTATTATCTGAAATTATCTCTTTTTCAAGGCATTGAGTACTTTTCCTAAGGTTTTTCTATGTTATATTGATGTTTAGTTCTTAACACAGGTCGATGAAGTGTACAGTCAAACATAGATGTATCAACCTTACCTACTATTTTCCCTTGATCCTGCCTAATACCAGAGAACCCCTCCTTACCTTTGAGGCACGGTGGCAAATTTTTCACAAAGTCATAAGGTTCAGTAGGAACAATAACTTTCTTCATGTAACCTTGATAATCAATATCTTCCAAAACTAGAAAATATTCTATTTCAGAATCCGAGACCTCATCAACCTTGATCGAACTGAACGAGCTCACATAAGCATCGTTTAAAATTAGGTGACCTACCTTTTTTTTCTCGAACCCTAAGTCTGTGCATTTATGCTTTGTTTGTTTGCAAGGTTTCTCAACATCCAGATTTATAATAATGTTTGGGCTAGCATTAATATTAGGCATAAGAGGGTCAATTACCTCCAATTCAATAGTCTCTTTCTATGGAAATCCTGCAGATGAAGGCTTACTTGGCATTGTTGCATCTAGAGGGTTTCTGTTAAGAAAGTCTGGTCCATTTCTTGAAATACCAAGCTAGTTTTCAATCAATGGATCATCTAAGTTAGGGTTTGCTGTAGGAATGGTCTTGTAAAAACTATTCCTTATCAAAAAATTATCCCAATAGTCACCCACGGTTGACAAGTGATGAATCAAAAAAATCTTAATCAATCTGTGATGGAACAGACTTGAATCAACACTCTGTCTCTTATATCTTTTGGACGTTTTATAGAGACTTCTAAAAAAATAAAATGGCATGCTCAATTCAAAACCAATGAAATGAATGAGTAAGAAAATATGGTAGAGGAACACCAATCCGTATAGACCCTCACAAGTCATGAATTGTTTGAGAATCAACAACAAGCTATGCCACCTAGGTTTAACCAGGGAGATGGGAATACCTTTTTCGCAATAGTTGATTTTTTGGGACATCATAAATAGGCTCCACGGTAATCCTTCAATTCGTGAGTTTTTGACCCATTTCTCACTTGTCGATGGAAGCCCTATTGCTTCACTTACAAACCCCTCGGTTAACTCTAACTCTGTGTCCCCAATTTTCTCTTTGCAACCATCGAAGGTCTGTGCCACCTGAAGGTTATAGCCTTCAAATATTTTAAGGACAACATCCCAACCTTGGATTTTTAAGTCCTCATTCACATCGTCGTGAGAGAGAAAATCCTGGCACCCATTTGGCTCCAAGCGAACGAAAGGAGCGATGAAAAATTCGACCAGAATGTAATAGGGATAACTCAAAATATTTCTAGGTTTGAATGGTAGGATCAATAGGAACAAATCCAAATGGATAGTGGAGAAACGACCATAACAAAGTCTGTGTTATCATAGAAAAGGTAGTGGGAGTACACACCAAGGGTTTGATCATAAATGCTTTACCATTCCTTGTAATGAGAACTAGACATACAAAGTACCAAAACCCTATGAATGGAATGAATGGCTCATTAATACATTAAGCCAGCAAGGTGAGGTAAGGATGCAAGTACAAATGACATTTATTCATTTGAATGTCTATTGATATTACCATTAAGTTCGTGAGAGGACTATCCAATGTATCATAAGGCTCTTAATAAATTGAATACAAACTATCGAACCATACAATAACTAGATTAAAACCCCAAAACATCTAAAATAGGTCATTCAAACATTAGATTTAGATCTCATGTAAGCATGGTGACCTTCAAAAGGATGCATTCTATGGCATACAAATTATAACACCAGGCTAGGTTTTAAGTTTGATTCATGCTTACAATCATGAATCCAACACACAAAAAAATGAAAGCGTAGACAATAAGAAATTAATGAAAATATTTTTTAACACAGTAATTATCTCAAAAATTCTCAAAAAAGTTTACGAAATCGAGGTGAAGGAAGCTACAAAAAAATGTAATTTCTTGTTTAAATATAAACATCATGTGGGGTTGCCAACACTAGGGTAAATTAATATACAAAGATGAGATACACTAGAGTGGAATAATTACATTGCTAGGATAAGAATTGACATAATAAAAGTAATGGAATTAGTAGAATGTTTTTTTGGAATGAATAAATAAATTCCTTGAGATTAGGGGAACATGAATGTTAGAAAGAATTAAAATTAAGGGAATTATGATATAAAAAAAAGAAAAATAAAATGTATAAAACAAAGAGATGTGGGTCAGATGATAAAATTATTAAGGGTGATGGGAGAAAATTTAATCAAAATAATAAAAGGCAACGTAAGGATTGTGTTGGAGTGGGTCATTTTGGGGCAAGTTTTCGCACATAGGGTACCTCGGGTGAGACTTCACTTTATTGTGGGTGATACCAAAAGGACCGTTATATTTAGGGTTGTGTTGGAAATTTAATGTTGAACCTCGAGTCCTCCCACAACTCACCAATAGATTTCTAGGAAAGGAAACACATTTAAATACAAAGGACAGATGAATGACTAGAAAACAACTGATGATGAAGGTGATAAATAGTAGGCTTCCAAGGTTGGATTAGTTTGTATCCATCTTCTTGATTGAAATTATTAGGATGTTTTTCAATTTCCATATCTTCCCAAATGAGGTGGGAGGATTAATGAGGGGGAGGGGATAAGATTTTAGTTTGGTCAAAGAAAATCAAGTGCTTGAATTTGGAGGAATGTTTGGAAACAATTGGTTTGGAAATCTAGTTTTAGGTAGTGTCAACTATATGTTCTTTAAGAAAAGTTTTGAAGGATATGTTAGTATGACCTATGTAATATTTTCCATAGGAGTAGGGAATTTGGAAAACTCCTGGGCCAAGCATGGGGTCGAATTTATCTTTGGCAGTTCTAAACATTTGTTTGATATTTTTGTAGGGCTTGAATAAGGTTTAAATATTTGTCTTAGCCAGAAGTTTTGAGATATGATCAATGGTTCCATGGATATAGGGAAAACAAATGAGAGCTAAGGTCGGGGAGGAATATGAGGTGATTTTTTATTTAGAATTAGGATTGGTGTCCAAGCAGAGGGCATAGTTTATTTGAGAAAGGGAGTAGCCATGGGACAAAAGGGCCTTAGTGAGGTGGTATATTTCCTCCCTCATTATTTGAGGGCCAAAAATGTGAATGGATCGATTAATCATGCCTTTGAGGATCATATAATTTTGTTCTAGATGATGGTGAGAATTCACATGGAGGTATCTATCAATATGAGTCTTATTTTTGTAAACTCGGTTGGACAAAGAACCATTAGGAAGGTAGAGACCCAAATAATCCAAGAAGGGAATGGAGTTGTCCTCTTGGAGTTCCATGGTAAATTAGATATTAGGAGATATGTCAGACACCCAACCCCCTAAGAACTATTTTAAGGGATGGGGTATTAAATTTTCTCTTTCCTTCAAAAATTTCCAAACATCCTTTTGAGGAAACCATCCTATTTTTCTCTTCAAGAGATTTCCAACAAATGTAAGTTTCCTAAGAAAAAACCTCTCAAGAAAAATATATGGCCCTTTAAAGTTTGTAGTCCTTTATTGGCCAAATGTTTCCATACTGTGATGTCACATCCATGTGGCTCCATGTAATCATTCCCATATGACATTTTAGAACATGTCACCCCTTAGCACAGACATGGATGTAGGGGTGTCGCTAATTTGGATTTATGTTTCTTCCTGGTATCCTTTGACACTTTGTGTCGTTCTTCAACTATTGGGCAAGGAACCCTTGCGTCATCAAATTTTCTAGTGGGTGGGTTCTATTATCCAAATTTCATCATCCTCTAAATTTTCAGAGGCAACAATGTGTACTTCCTCTACAGTGGCAAGGCATTTTCCTTCTGTATGACCTTCAGTCGGTCCCTCTACTTCTGCAGCAGGTCCTGCAACTGGTAATTATTCTTCTGGTACAATATCCTCGACCGGTTCATCTTTCTTCGCATTGATCGGTTCCTTTTCTTCTCGTGCAGGTCTTGCAATCGACAATTCTTCCTATGGTGCATTGTCCTCAGCCTTCTCTTCAACTTCTTCTTCTGGTGCCCATACATCTTCTTCCTCTGTTGATGCCTCTACGACCTCTTGTTGAAAGTGATAGGGGTGACAGGGCCAAGAATGCCTCCTAGGTCTGGTTGGCCCAAGACAGAGCATCAACTATAAAATTTTTGATAAGGCCATGATGAGACAAGCTGGCTCCAGGATTATTTGTGTGCTTCACATTATGGGACATGGATTGTAAGGACCTCAGCAAAAAATAAGGGATATTTAGTAACCTTTGATTCCGCAAGTATATTAATAACTTAAAGTGATATCCGAAGATCTAATGAGCTTGTTTCACTCTACTGATCGATCTATTCAAAAATCTCTCTATTCTATAACCCACCTCCTTGCCACCTATTCCACCAGGCCCTTGGCCCTCCAAGCACCAAGAACTTGCTACGAAATTTCCCTAAGATCCACCTTGAACAAGCCCTGCAATTTGTCCATTGCACATAGGGTTGGTGGCATCGTATGACATGTCATATCAGGACATAAAATCTCAGGATATTGGGACATTGACCATAAATATGTCGACCCATTTTATGTTTCCAAAAGTCCCAAAACTCTCTATCTGAGATGATCTAGCACCTTTCACACATGACCCTGTCCCATATTTCCACCTGTATTAATCGTGGCATGATTCGTGGCCACCAACACCTCGTGACATGTGGAACAATTTTTCCATGTGGAACACCTTCTCGCTATGCCAATATTAGCTCGACACATGGCATGATCACCACGTGACACATTCATCTCCCACATGGACTGACGTGGTATAAATGTCATCACTTTACTCCAAGTTAACCCAATAGGATGTTGACACTTTTCCATTCATTATTTTCTTATTGACTTCATTTGATGTCACCTTGGATTTGTTAGACATCGGGTATCATCTTCTTGTTAAGGAATACTTCTTAGAACCTCCCAACATCTGATATTCAAGAAATAATTGGCATCTTAGTGAACATGGCCCTATCTATTCATGCCACTTGGCATGACATGTGGCACTATTTTTCCACCAGAACCTTCATCAAAAAATTCCAAAATGACATGACATGTGGCCCCACCATTGTGTGACACATGGCCTTCCCATGACACGACACATGGGCCATTCATTGGGAAACACATCACCATCGGGAATCAAATTTTGGGATTTTCCCAAAGTAGTATGACTACAAAACACCTCCCATGCCCAAGAATTACGAGATGATTAACTAAGTTAATCCCAGTGATTAACTGGTACTTAATTAAGTTAATCCCTAGGATTACGACTCTTTTCCTTTACCACAAGGTCTATGGTGGAGATATGTCCCTCCTTTGGACATGTTTTTCCACTAAACGACTACGAACATCAGAACCACAAGTATTTAATCTCCTATACACTAAAAATATCCACAGTACAGGGTCCGATTGAATTTTCTCCACCGAGATATATGGTGGAGATCAGTTCACTCCCAAATCCAATGGATCAGATTTATGGGTCTCGCCACAGAGCCTATGCTTGATGATAGCCCCACACTCCACTCGCCTGGAACCAGATATTGAAAAGTGTCACTTCCACGACACCTGGATTCTAAGTTGGAACAATACCATACATGATGTCACTCTCTCTCTCTCTCTCTCATTATTATGTAACAAGGAATGGAACCAAGGGCTAGAACCCTAGTCCATGGATATTGTGTATCGAGACTTTTAAAGGGGTTTATACTTAGAAATATTCCAGGTTTTGTTTCTCTCATTCCCCAGGACGTAGAACTCCCTCCTGAAATTTACCTATTATATCGACGATCGATATTTCTCAGACTACATATCTAACAATAATGGTTTAAGGTGCTCGTTCAAAGGCTTGAGCCTGAGATGGATACATTCTCGACCATTTGAAAAATCAACCTCCACCACTTAGCAACCTTGGCCACTCTATTTTTCTATGTGGCATCCTCATCACACATGACGAAAAATACCCATTAACTCTTGTATATGTATAATAAAGATATGAAACCAGGCGGTTGGGGCTTTGTCGTTTTAGGCTCCCACTCTTCCAATATGATCTACGGTTGGTGTTCATCCTGCTATTGATCCAAAAACTAGATAATAATGAAAAAATATATAAAAACAATCAATAGGGTAAATTCCCATATTTGAATGGTTGTGATCTAACCTAGCCCAGAGATCGATGGTTGTTGAGTCTTGTCATCTCATCCAGGCATTAAGAGGATCATATTTCATGTGGTAGGCTGTGAATACTATCAATATTTCTGCATATTCAATAGGGGAACATACACACCAATGAGGATCCCAAGTCCTGCAACTTTTCCATTTTATCAAGAGGGGGAACAAACCATATGGTCATTGAACTCCTCTTGTATCTCATACAGAATATTATAAACAACTTAATTTGACATTGAAGGAGGGTTAACTTCCCTCATTTGACTAAGTATTTTTGTCAATTATTAACTAAGAACTTCTATTTTCTTCTCAAGGAAGTTCCATTGTAGCGATGGTTCTGTCAATGTGTACACATGAATCATATAATCAAGTTCATTTCATTTATTTCACTTTCGTTACAAGATACCCACTTTTAACTTTGCAAGGTATGCACAATAATCGTTATCCTACAATCATCCAAACACAAGAATTTATAGATTAAACATGCATCAATATCATTATTCATGCATGCACATTTATATCATAATTACAGACATCCAACCACACATTTTAATTCAATTAATCAGACTATGGACATACTTATTTATTTACAAGATGTAACCAACCAAATTGATTGTGGGTGTTCTCCTTTCCACCCAACCATAGGCTCATATGCATTCACTCTTATCACTCTAGCCACCCCCTTTATAAGGCATGATACCACCAGGGAACTCTCTCACTGACTCATCAAGTCAATAACTATATCAAGGAGGTTTCTCTTCTCCACTTATCTAATAGAAACAAAAGTATCCCCTTCTTCATAATGGAATTAGGACCTCCATAGGGTTTATCATAGGCCTTCCCAACTAGATTTCTCTCCAACCATCATCAAGCTTGCAACCCTCTTATGTTCCAGGAAGGAACTCATGGGGTCTTCTATGTTCCAGTATGATCACTCCTCTTCACATCCCCATGGGTATGATCTTCTCTTTGAACCCAAAACTCATATATATCCTCCTCTCTTCCCTTCATGTGCTTCTCTTGCATGCATAACTTGCAAAGGTTCTTGACTGTCTTTATATTTCCTCTGTCAGAAGGTATCTCATGGGTCAATCATGGGGAACTCGGGGTGATCTTCCTTTCTATCATCTAGTTGAAAGTTTTATGTCACCTCAGGAATCCCTTCATGCTTCCATTCATTGATTTGGTTGGTTGTTCAACTACTAACCTCCCTCATTAACTGATTTTCCTTGAAATCAGGGATAAGGGAGATAACTTTTTTTTTTTTTAAATAAAATATTTCAGCAAGGGGAAAATTGGGTCATATTAGCATGATGAACCCCTTCTCTAAGTTTCCTTACCCTTTCCTCTAGTGGTTTCATGGCCAGTACTTCAGTGCTTCACCCCCATAGTTAGTTGTTGGTGATATTAATTAAAGAAATAATACATGTACATTGTTCACATTCCATGGCACGAAAATCATTAATTATGATTAATTACATATCATCAGGGGTTTATGAATGGGGTGCTACAATTCCCTCCCCCTTTAAAGGAACACCATGCTCATTGTTCTTTGTGAGTAACACCTGCCATGATTTTATCTTTCATCTGCTTCAACATCATATTCCTTTTATTTGTCTGTTGTTTTCCCATAATCTTTCCATTTGGCACATGCCTACAAAAATTTCAAACAACAAGCATGTCAATTCATAATTTAATGCATATATATTTTATTATTGTTCATAAATCAAGAGGAAATTTACAATCAACATGATACTTATCTGTGCAGTTTATGGATCTACATCCATATGGTTATCTCATTAACTTTGCTCATTTTTTTTCTTTGACATACCCATTGTGTGCATGATCCCAACCAAAAATTTACAATAATTATCAAAGTGTCCTCTTCCTTGCGGTCACTCACCCACCAGGCCTAGGCCCAGGCATCCCCTTCTCTGCTATATAATCCCTCATGTGATACATCTTGCCTTTCCAAGGATTTCTCACACAAGAAGAGTTTCATAGACTTCACCGAGTCTTACAGTCAAGGAATCCCTCTTTCTTTCTTTTTAGAGGCATCCCTTTGGTCTGTGTTACCTCAACACTATATTATTTTATGGATATCACGGCTTATCATAGGGTTCCCATGTCACAACAATATCCTTTTTCCATGCTTTAGAATGTTGACAACCATTAGTTGTCCCTCTAGGACAAATATTTTATCTCACCTATATCACATGCATACAATAACCATGAGACACAACATCAATTTCAATCAAATTTCTTTCAAATCTGTTACCCACAGATTTCTAATTTTGACATTCCCATTTTCAAATCTCTTCCATACATGAACCAGATTCCACAAGTATGATATTTTCCTTCTCATAATAGTTTGGATCTTTTATAACCAATAGGAATTTGTATTCCTTATGGACTTACAACACTTCCATATCCAATACCTTTCTTCCTGCAATTTTAATTTCAATAAGCCAAACAAATTGTTAGTTTCCTATGCACAGATATTTTCATTGCACCTTTACAATGCGTCACAATAAATTCTTAAATTGTGAATACTAGCAATAAAATCACTTTTATATATTCAATGATTTTAAGAAAAATAAAATATAATTCCTTACACTTGCATCATTTCAACATACCAAACCTTTCCAAATGCAATTCAACATTACGTTAATTTAATCAATGTGCCAATGCCCATGGCCACATTCACACACAATGCACACTTGCATTGATTTTCAGATTACCACATTTCATATTAGGAACTCTTTCCATGGTTTGTTGGGTCTCAACCAACCTCTCATCAAATGGATTCTCTATCCACATTCATTATTACATCAATACTATTCCTCCTTCTTTGAGTTGATGATAGCCTCAAATCATTACACATGAAAGTAAAAGTTTCACATGAATTCCTTTAAGCATTATTTCTTTACTGGTAACTAGGGTTACAACACTCATGGCCACCCAATACCTTTCTTTACCATTGTTACATTCTAGTATAATATTGGAACGTCCTTCTTCCATAATGGGAATTCCATTACCTTCCCTCTGATGCAAACGTGCATTTCCTCAATGCATTAAGTCAATGTATTTCTCATGATCACTACTATTCCTAATAATTCCTAATTGGTTAATGCATTCATGACTCATTAGTTCATGAATTTTATTGCAAGGAGATCAATCATCCTTGACTTTCAAAGCTCCTCTCTCTTTCCAGAATCATACTTTTCTTGGGTATCATTGGCATACAAAAACCACTCTAAAAAACATACATATAATTAAAATAATAAATATTTTAGAAGGGATTCTTACCCAATCCCTTCATACCTTATGCCACATCGGCATGAACACTTTCAGACATGTTTTGTCTTCCAACACCTTCTCTGATATTCCCTCATCAATGGTTCTTTCATGGGAACTCCCAAAGTTCTTTCATCAGTATTTAAACAAAACAAATCTTGCATTTAACCTCTACTTGAGGATATCAACCATTAGCATCTCTCCTTTCCCAAAAACTCAAACATTTCCTACATGTAACATGCATCATCACATTCACAATCATATCAATTTTCATGTAAAATAAAAATCCATGTATCCTAGCATTTAAATCAATAAAAAAATTTCATATATTCCCCAACATATCTCTATGAACTCTATCACATTTCTCCTTAATGTGTTAATTAGTGCAACCAAAATCCAATTTCCAGTTGCATCTATAGTCATACATCTATCAACATTACCATTCTATAATCATTTACACATAAAAGTACATCATTTTCTCATACCATAGAAACATAATAAACAACAAGAAAGGAGTCAAGGAACTCCTCCCTTGTCCAACTCCTTCTACATAGCTCGAGACTTTCAGTTCAACTAAGTTAATTCCAAGACCTGACTATCTTTACTTAACATGGATCAACCAAGCCCATTCATTTAAACATACTTATTAGCTTAATTTATTTTTACCATCCGTACTTGTTTTCACAACTATTCTTTTATGACACACAACTCTGTTAAGAAAATGAGTATTTTTATAATGAGAAAAGTTTTCCTTCTTTTATCCTTATTTTATTCTGCAATCCATCCCCTTAGGGATCTTCTTTCTTTGTTCCTTGAGAAATATTAGCCAAGTTTCTTCTTGACTTTCATGGTTAAAACAAAACACCACAGCAACATGATTTTAATTCACAAATAATTATGAACCAATGCACTCTGCACATTTTCCAAACAGAAAATTAGATTCGTCATCATTCATTTGCATGTCTCCTATGCATGAATTATCTTATGAAACGCATTCCATGTTTATTTTATAAATACGATTTGAAACCCACTATCCAATTATCAACAATTATTAAGGTTATAGCTCTGTTCTCGTGACAGAGTTGTTTACACAGTTCCTCCATAGGGAACTTCTTCAACATGCAACCCTCTTGTCACATATCCAATACCATACGAAATGGCCTTAATCTAGAGTCAACTTCAGCTTTATTATTTCAGAGATTCATCTAATATTCCCTTAAGGAATATCAGCATGCATTCTTATCATGCATTAAGATACACATTTAATCATGTATCTCTATGTTACCAACTTGTTTTCAGGTTGTGCTTCCATGCACTTAATCACATGCATTAGCATGTTGTGTGTGGGTATACCACCAACACACTTTGCAACTTTATATGCATATTTATTTAAAAATATCTAACTCATGATTTGTTCATTATATTTCTCAAGGGAATTCTCACCTTGCTTTCTATCTTAATCAATAGAGAAACCTTACTCATTTTCCTTTCGGCATTTCATATTAGCTCTTTCTCTAAGGAGTGGAATATCTCCTAAAGATGTCATTTAAACTGAATAGTTCAGACACTTCTACACAAGGTCATCCATGTAACTGGGGCATTATCCAATCCAAGAAAATACAAATATTGCCTCACATCTCACTTAGTCAAGAAGTGCTACCATGCTTTTACTCATATAAATAGGGATATCAACATGCAATTTCACAGTTTGCATTCCTTCTATGTCGTCCATACTCATCGATATTTTAACCTTAATATCGATTTTCTTTAGATCGTATAACCATTCACATGGAAAGCATCACAAGCATAAATCATTAATTTATGTTTCCCTTTCTACAAGGAAATAACCAATAAGAAACCACTCTTTCCCTTCCTAAGATCTTATAGCCACTCATGTGACAAATCTCATAGGAATAATCATACTTAGGTTTCCTTATCTCATGGAAAAAAACAACAAGAGATCACTCTTTCCCTTCTACTATAAAGATATTTCACAATTCAACATTTTAGATGGGTAGTCACTGTATCACCCAAGGAAATAAGAAAACCATTCCAGTCTCTCCTCCTGCCACTAACCATTCTTGGTAAATAAACCTTTCTCAGGGAAACCCTTTTCTTGTTTCCCTTTCACTGCTATATGAGAATACCCATCCATTCATGTATGGTTGTCATCCACCTCTGGATGTTAATTTGGTCCTTTGGTCATCTAGTAATTCTCCAACACTACCTGGGTTAGACTTTATATCGGTCCTTCATTAATCATTACAACCCTATCCTCCTCTTAAAATAACTTGTGTAGATAATAAACAAGATTTTATACATAGAAAACTATTTTAAACAGACTCATTCATATCCTTAATAAACCATCCCTAAGACTGATCTCTAGCCCATCTAGGCCTAGTTTTTGAACCATGCTTTGATACCACTTTGTCAGACACCCAACCCCATAAGTACCCTTTTAAGGGACGTGGTATTAAATTTTATCTTTCCTTCAACCATTTCCAAACCTCCTTCTGAGGACATCATCATCTTCTACTCATAGATAGCTTTCCAACGACTATAACTTTACTTAAAACAAGGATCTAGATCAAAATTTATTGCCATTTGAAGTTTTTGGGCCTTTATTGAACAAATTGTTATGTACTACCACATGGAATCCATGTCATTGTGCCCATCTGATGTGGCACTGTTGTGTCATAACATGTCACCCCTTGGCACATACGTGGTTGCATGTGTGGCACTTGCCACATATTCAACCAGTCCCTTGGCCCTCCAAGCGCATAACACTTGCTGCAAAATTTCTGCAAGATCCGCCTTTACCAAGCCTTGAAACTTGTCCATTGAAAATAGGGATGGTGTTGTTTTTTGACATCATCTCAGGACATCGAATCTTAGGATACCGGGACATGGAACACCAAGATGTCAAGACTTTTTACATTTTTCAATGTCCGAAAACTCTCGATCCAAGATGCGCTGGCACCTTGCACACGCAAACTTGTCCCATGTTGCCACCTATCTTAAACATGGTATGATTCATGGCCACCATCACCTCGTGATACGTGAAACTTGTTTCCCCCATGGCCCACCTTCCCATTATTCCAATCTTGTCTTGACACGTGGCACGATCACCGTGTGACATGTGGATCTCCCACATGGAAAAACATGGTATATATGTCATCATTGTAATCAGAGTTCACCTGACATGATGTTGATAATTGTCATTCCTTATTTATTGATTGACATCATCCAACATCACCTTGTATCTTTTAGGAATCAAGTATCAACCTTTTTTTAAGGCCTACTTCTCATAACCTACCGATATTCAATATCTAGGAAGCAATTGGCATCTTAGGGAATGTGGCCCTATCTGATCATGCCACCTACCATGACACATGGCACCCCATACCACTTGACATGTGGAACTCATTTTCCACCTATAACTTCATCCAAATATTTCAAAACAATGTGACACTTTGCACCACCATTGTGTGACATGTGGGCCTCCCACATCATGACACATGGGACATTCATCAGGAGACACATCACCACTAGGTATCAAATGTCGATACTTTCTTAACATAGTATAACTATGAAACACCTCTGGTGCTCAGGAATCATGATATAATTAACTAAGTTAAGCCCAATTATTACACGATACTTAATTAAGTTAATCCCCAATATTATGGTCTATGGTGGAGATATGTCCCTTGTGAGGACACATGTTTCCACTATAAAATCATGGACATTAGTACCATGGCTCTTTACCGGTCTCCTGTACACTAAAAATTCCCATGGTCTAGGGTTCAATTTACTTTTCTCTATATATATCTACAGTGGATATCAATCTACTCCCATATCCAATGGATCAGATTTATGGGGCTCACCACAGAGCCAATGCTTGATGAGGGTCTCATACTCCACTCACCTGCAACCATATATTGACAAGTGTCACTTCCATGACACCATGGATGCCAAGTTGGCACAGTACACGACACATGACATCTCTCTCTCTCTCTCTCTCTCTCTCTCTCTCTCTCTCTCTCTCTCTCTCTC
>ML781105.1:871770-884381 GCA_009831015.1 Picea engelmannii | reverse complement strand
AAGGGATAGAACCTTGGTCCATGGATATCTGGTATTAGAACTTCAAAAGGGGTTTATACCAAGAAACATTCCAGTTTTCAGTGCTTCGGTGCCCTGGGACGCGAAACTCCCTCCAGAATGTTACCTAACAGATCGATGGTCGATATTTCTTCGACCGCAGATCTGATGATCTTGGTTTAAATCACTCATTTAAAGTCTTGAGCCCTATAGGGGACCATTCTCAACACTTTGACAAATCAATCTCCACCATGTAGAAACCTTGTCCACTCTGTCTTCCTACATGGAATCCTCATCACACATGATGACAACTCCTCGTTAACGCTTGTATATGTATAATAAAGGTATGGAACCAGGGGGATAGAACCCTATTATTTTAGGTTCCCATTCCTATGGTATGATCTACAACTGGTGTTTATCCTCCTATTGATCCAACCACTATATATTAACTAAATTCTATAATGAAAAAAATTCAATAGGGTAAAGGCTTGTCTTTGAATGGATGTAATCTAACCCAGCCGAGAGATCAACGGTTTCTAAGTATTTTCAACTTGTCCATGCATTAATCATATTATCTTTCATGCTGTAGGATACAAAGACTATTATTCTTTCTGTGTCTTCCACAGGGGAACATACACACCCATGAGGATACCAAATCCTACAAATTTTCCATTTTATCAAGAAGGGAGAGAAAACATATTATCATTGTCCTCCTCCGACCTCTCATACATAGTATTACCAACAACTTAATTTGACAGTGAAGGAGGATTGAATCCCCTCATTTGACTCATCATTTGTTTCAATTATTAACTCATACCTTCTAGTTTCTTCTCATGAAAGGTCCATCAAAACGATGGTTATGTCAATGTGTACAAACAAATCATAGAATCAAGTTCTTTTCATTTATTTCAGTTTCTTTACAAGATACCCACTTTTAATTGTGCAAGGTATGAATGATACTCTCTATCCCATAGACATCCAAATGCAAGTATTTACAAATTAAATAGGCATCAATATCATTATTCACACATGCATATTTATAACATAATTACATACATCCAACCACACATTTCAATTCAATTACACAGAGTGTGGAGATACTTATCTATTTATAGGATGTAACCAACCAAAATAACTGTGGGAATTCTCCTTTCCACACAACTGTAGGATCATATGCATTCACTCTTAACATTTTGTCCACACATGTGCCAAGACATGATACCACCAGGGAACTCTCTCATTGTTTACTCATCAAACACATAATTATATCATGGAGGTTACTCTCCTCCACTTCTATGGAAATAAAAAAATTCTACCCTTATTCCTACTAGACTCATGAACTCCACAAGGTTTATCAGATGCCTTCCCAACTAATATTTTGTCCAATAAGTATCAAGGTTGCAACCCTCTTATTTTCTAGTTAGGAGCTCATGGGGTCTTCTCTATTCCATCATGATCACTTATCTTCACACCCATATGGGTATGGTCTTCTTTTTTACCCCAGAACTCAGATCTCTCCTCCTCTCTTCCCCTCATGTGCTTCTTTTTCATGCATAGCTTGGGAAGGTTCTCGACTTTCCTTCTATTTACTCTATCATAAGGTAGCTTCTTTTTCAATCACGGGGAACCCAGGGTTATATTTCTTGTTGTCCTCTAGCTAAAAGGCTTTTGTCAACTCAATAATACCTCCATGCTTCCATTCATTGAGGTGGTTTGTTGTTCAACTAGTGACCTCCCTCATTAACTAATTTTCCTTGAAATCGGGGATAAGGGAAATATCTTATTGTTTTTCAATCAAATATTTCAGCAAGGGGAAAATTGGGTCATATTAGTATTATGAACCCCTTCTATAAGTTTCTTCACCCTTTCCTCTAATGGTATCATAGATATTAATTCAAGGGTTCACCCCCACAGTCATTCGTTGGTGATCTTAATTAAAGCAATAATACATCTACATTGTTCACATTCCATGGAATGTCAATCATTAATTATGATTAATTACATATAATTAGGGTTTTGCAAACAAGTGTTACAATATGTTCTATTGAGGTGGTTGAATAATGAGATTAAATTGGAATGGTCATGCAGCCAGATGTCAAATGTGTGATCTACAAAGAAAAACCAATACTTAGGTTTGAGATAAAGTTTGTTTAAAGCTACAGTGTCTAAGTGTTCCATAAATATATTGGAAACCATTGGGGATAAGGATGGCCCCATCCATGCCTTCAATTGTATCTTATAAAACCCCCTTAAACATAAATAATACTCAAACCGATATATACCTTCATACCAGTTCTCACCATCATCCAGCCCAAAAATTTGGGGTCCTAAAAATCCTGAATACTCGATCGATTCACATTTCTTTCCCTCAATTCCTCACAGAGGCAAATCCCACCTCACAAAGACCCTTTTATCCAATGGCTACTCCCTTTCTCAAATCAATCATGCCTTCTACTCAGACATCAATCCTAATTCTAAATAAAAAATCACCTCACCCTCCTCCCCACCCTTTGCTCTCATTTATCTTCCCTATATCTATGGCACCAATGATAATATCTCAAAACTTCTCGCTAAGAAGAATATTAAAACTTTATTCAAGCCCCAAAAAAATATCAAACAATGTTTTAGAACTATCAAAGATAAATTCGACCCCAGGCTTGGCCTAGCCTTGCCGCCTAGGACTTTACCAAATTCCCTGCTCGTGTGGTAAATCATACATAGGTCCGACTGGTAGATCCTTCAAACCCTATCTTAAAGAACATATAGCCAACACTATCCACATCTAGATTTCCAAATCAGTTATCAATGGACATTCCTCCAAATCCAAACACCTAATTTTCTTTGACCAAACTAAAATCTTAGCCTCCACCCCTCATTATTGCTCCCGCCCCATTCAGGAAGCTTTGGAAATTGATAAACATCCTAATAATTTCAATCGATAATATGGATATGATCAAAGACAATCTTGGAATCCTATTGTTCATTACCTTGATCATTGGTCATCTTCTATTCATTCATCGGTCACCTAATCCTTGTATTTAGGTTTTGTTTCCTTTCCTAGAAATCCTTATGTTTCCTTTTATTATTTTCATTAAATTTTCTCCCATCACCCTTAATAATTTTCTCATTCGACCCACACCTCTTTGTTTTTATAACTTTGACTTTTATTTTTGTTATATCATAATTCAATTAATTTTGATTCTTTCTAACTCCCCCCTTCCCCTAATCTTAGCGGTTTTATTAATTCATTCCCAATTTTTTTTCTACTAATTCCACTACTTTTATTATGTCAATTTTTATCCTAGCAATCTAATCAGTCTGTTCCAATGCCTCTCTTCTCTTTATCTCCCTTAAGCCTAGTCACACCTTTGAATATCTTATTTTCTTCCCACTATCCCTTTAATTTTTATTTCTTACCACCCATTTTAATTACCTCCTTTATAGCTACATCTATTTATTTAGTTACTTTATATTTTATTTTCTAGACCTCTTAATCTTAAAAGATAATCTCAATGGATAAATAAATAAACAATATTTCTTCTCACCTAATTTGATTATTTAATTTAATTTATTTTTAATTTTTTCACAATGACCATAATCTTATTTTATTATAATTTTTTTCTCGATGGTCATAATTTATCATTCCTCCTTCAATGGTCACTCCCCACTTGTATCCTTTAAACACCTACCTCTATACTCTTTTCCACCATATGAGCTTCATTTGTCCCTGATGATGGGTGGAGCATCCACTTGAAATGTTGAACATTTCAAAAACTAATACATAGTTCTATCTATAAATTATGTTCTACATTATGAATAACTATGGAAAGCTACATACTCAGAAGAAATCAGATCAATAAACATGTAGATAACATGTAGTACCATTCATATTCTTTAAATTACAATTCACTACAAATAGAAATGGTTAAGGAAAGATTGCATAATAGATATTTATTTTTTTAGCATTCCTCGATCAATCAACATAATGAGATAAATTCAATAGAATTGAACCAAATACACAATTATACATGTCGAGTAATCACTTCTAGATGTTGAATGAAGCTTTGACCTTCAAATTCCTTTCCTTTTTCCAACTCACTAATGCCAATAGATTTTCTTCCTAGCCTTTCCTAGGGAAATATTATTTCCCAAAGACCCCTAAGTTGTGTGGACTCACAACCATTTCCTAAATTAAACCCAAAATAGTTAAATTTCACTTCTAGACTCATCTTATCTACTCGAATTTTGGTAGTATCTCCATATGTGCCATATTCTTCCCTCTCGAATGGGTTCCCCCTCCTCTATTTATAAACCCCTACCTTTAGGCTAACACGTCATGCCCCATGCATAAACAATTTTTTTTTAAATTCAAAATTCCCTATTATTCATGGGTTATATGGTGCCTCCCCTAATTCTTCCCTTTACCTTTTTTTTTTTAATTTTTTCCATTTCCAAATTCTAATTTATTTCAATAGTTTAATAATGTTATTTTGAGTTCTCTCTCCCCCGACATAAGTGGGTAAATAAATCCTAAACTAATTTAATCATGGGGGTCACTATAATTAACCAATTTAGCATGGAATCTAGAAGCTAACTATCGTGGTGTAAGGATTCCACACCCTTACTTTGAACCCCCTATCCTAATCATGCAATATGGATTGTGTGTCCTTGTCTCTACGATATAAGTACCCTTTCACATATTTTTCAAATAAAGACTCCATTCGTTTGTCAATGCATGGTTGTGGTCCACACCCATATTTTGGTGAGTTGGCAAGGTCTTGTCCTATGACCTACACATATGAAAACACTCTCATATCGAGTATGTAAACTTATTAGCTCAAACATATGTTTCCTTCCACAAATCATATTTCAAAAATATCACGCTCCCTTTTTTATATTTAAACTAATTTTTCATGATTGGTAAATATAATTTCTTAATCCTTCACAGTTCCTTATCAACTAGAGATTCTAGTCTTCCCTGCCACACTCACACTACTTTGTTGAGTCACAACATTATTAATTTTCAATATTATTAATAATCTATCTAAGATCAAATCTATTAAAATACAAGTCATAAAACCACATAATAAATCATCTTTTAGTCAATCATACCTTGTCATTTCATCCAAAACATATAATTCACCAACACATATCCATATACACAAATAAAAGTATATACACTTGAAGAAACATAATTGATAATATGTCCAAAACATCATATAAGACTCCTTGTTTGAATCATATAATAGAACACGTAAAAAATAAATAAAAATATATTTCTAAATATGCATAACAAGATCATGCAAGAGAGGAATTACATACTTTATCTCTTGAAACAAAACTTTGTTTGAAGTTTCTTAAGTGAAAAAACTAGATGTCGCATCCTGACAAGTAGTAGAACTAGGACTATAAAGGGCCTATTCAACCTTTACATGGTCCACTAGATGATTCTTAATCTATCGAGCTCGATGGTCCAATATACATATTGTCTCTACCTTCATAACCCCTTCATTTGTTACCTACAAATGATTCAATTGTGTCCAATCCAATTGTGTCCAATCCATAATATGATATGCATCTAAATTATAATGTCTCAAAACAAAAACATGAAAAACATTATGCATACTATGAAATACTAATGGTATATTGAGGTAATATTCTATAAGTTTTTTCCTTTCAAAGATTTCAAATGTCCCCAAAGATTTCAAATGTCCCCAAAAACTGAGGGGAAATTTTGTATCCTTTCCCATACTTTATGGAAAATTTTCTTGGTTTAACTAATATAAAAACATGAACTCCCACATTATAACTATGATTCATTCTATGAGCATCAACATATCACTTTTGATGGTCTCAAGATTTTTTCAATATTCATCTAATTAAATATACTTTATCTTCCATTTCTTGAAATATTTTGGGTCCCACCAAGAATATGTCCTCAATTTTGTCCCAACTTAAGGGAGTTTTGCCATGTCTACCATATAATAGTTCAAAAGGCTCAATGCCAATAGAAATCTGGAAGCTATTATCATAGGAGGAATCCACCAATGAATATGTTATCACCATTTTTTTTTTTTATGAATAAAAGACATTTGAAGTATGTATTCCAATCCAAAAAATGATTCACCCTCATTGGTGATAACATATTGCATCAATCTCAAGGTGATATGCCATGCTAAAATTAAGTTAAGTCTAAAGGGAAACTTGGAATCTAGTTCGAAATCTCCCGGTAAACAAATAATCTTTATTAGAAATTATTTTCTTTAGAAAACCATGGAGTCTTCAAAATTCCTTATCCTTATAAGTATCTTTAACTAGAATGAAATGAGTGCTTTTAATAAGTTTCATCATCACTAATAAGATAGAGTCATCCTATCTAGTATTTAGTGGTAACTCCACTATAAATTGCAATGATATAAATTCCCATTTAGAATTGAGAATGTCACGAGGTTGTACTAAGTATGTAGGATGATAATGGTCAACCTTTATAAGATGACATTCCATACACTTTGCTACAAATAATTTCACTCCCTTCCAAAAATAATTTGGTTTCAAATTGGCATACATTTTCTTTACACCTGGATGGGATACATATAAAGAATGGTGAGTTTCACTTAAAATCATCTCATGGAAATCTGAACCTTGTGGTATATATATTCTTTTCAAGAATTTTATGTACCCGTCCCATCACAAGAGTACCCTTCAAACTTGGGTTTCCAATATTTTGTCAATAGATAACAACTTTCACTTCTAGACTCCAACTATCATCTCTCTAAACCTTGAGAATATGATCCTTTAAATCCACCGTTAAAGGTATTATAGAGTAAATAAGAGGTATTTGTATGAGTGCATAAACCACCTTGTTTAGAGTCCTTTTGACATATGTAATATCAAATTGATACTCATGTAGAAGCTTTGACCAATGCCTCTTTCTTGCATTCAGGTCCTTTTGAGAGAAGAGATGTTGTAAGCCACTATAATTATATTTAAAATGAAAAATTTGACCCACAAGATAATGTCTCCATAGCCTTAAAGCATGGAAAAATTTTGCCAACTTCAAGTCATGATTTGTATGGTATTTCTCATGGTTTTAAACTTCCTAGAAGCATATGCAATCACTCTCTAGGAAATCACAACACCCATTCCTACCTTGAATGCATATGTACATACAACAAGAGGTGGGTCCATATCAAGCACCTTTAAAACTAGTGTTGAAGTCAACACCTACTTAATATTAGCAAAGGCTTGATCACAATCCTCACTCCATAGAAACCTCACTCCTTTCTTAATGAAAGAAGTGTCTGGGTTAAAATTTTTGGAAAACTCTTATAGAAATATTATATAGTAGACAACCATACCCATAAAACTGTGCACGTCATACACATTTGTTGGTGCCATCCAATTAGCAATAGCTTTAATTTCTGCAAGATCCACTGCAATACCTTCATTATAAATGATATAACTTAAATAGTGGATTTCTTATTGGAAAAATGAACATTTTAACATTTTGGCATACATATTTTTCTCCCTCAAACATTATAAAACTAATATCAAATTATTTGCATGCTCCTTAAGAGTTATAGAATAAATAATAATATCATCTAGAAATACTTGTACAAACTTATCCAAGTGCTTCCTAAATAATCCATTCATGAAACTCATGAATACACCAGGGTCATTGGTTAACCCAAAAGGGACCACTACAAATTCATAATTCCTGAAGTTAGTTTGAAACAAATTCTTCAAAATATCCTCCTCTTTCACTCTTAATTGATGGTATCCAAGTCATAAATCATTGAAAACTTAGTAGCTCCTTTCATTTGTTCAAAATTATCACTAATATGAGGCAAATGGTATCTATTTCTAACTGTCACCTAGTTCAATTTCCTATAATCAATGCACAATCAAAGAGAACTATTCTTCTTTTTCATAAAAAAAATACAGGTTCACCCCGAGGAGAAATATTGGGTTTAATCATATGTAAATCCAACAATTACTAAAGTTTCACCTATAACTCATGTAACTCAAGTGTATTCATATGGTAATATTCCTTGAAAACAATTTTAGTACCATGTCTAAGTTCAATAGAAAAATCAATTTCCTTCTTTGGTGGTACTCCTCACAACTCATTTAGAAAAATGTCAAGGAATTATGAACAAACTGGATATGTTTCCAAACATGAATCATCTCCTTCATTCATTGTCATAAAAAAAAACATCTTGAATCCCTTTCTTAAACTATGCTTCTTCTATAAGAATGAAATAAGTATCAATGGAACTAGTCTCATATTCCCATGAATAACCACCAACTATCCTACATCATCCATAGAATGTAGAACCTTTCCCCGACAATCCAAAACAAACCAATTGGGTTCAAGCCAATTCATTCGTACGATTAAATTTCAAGACCCAATTGTAATTACATAAATATCTATAGAGTTAGTACTTTCTCCCAAGTCTAAATCACATCCACATGCCAAAGGACCTACATTGTGAATACATCCCAAGGCCATTTCAACCTAAACAAGATATATTTTCTATACTACTACAACAACACATCTTACTAAATAATCAGGTGAATAAAAATTTCAGTCCCAATAGGGTCAATTAAAATATAAAAATCAATATCATTCAATTTAATTTTTGCCTCAATCATTGAAGATTGGTGTTCATCTTATCGATCATGAACAACTACATGAATTCTATATGCTCTACCCATGTCTCCAACAATAGTCTAACTATGACTATAAGGTGCCTCTGACTGCTTCTTAGGAAAATCCCACTCAAAATGTGGTCCACCTCAACTCCAACAACCACCTAAAGGAGAAATGTTTGGTGCCTTGATTGTTCTAGGATGGGTTTGTGTTTTGCTTCATATTGGTCATTGCGAATGAACACCACTTTGCAGATATTTTTTCTTAGGTGTTGATTTCATTTGCACTCCTAAATCGTTTCCCATTGGGGATTCATGGTGCTTCGAAAATAAATACCTAGAACTGATTCCATGAGATTTACCATGAGAGGGTTTATCATGGAAAAAAGTAACATAAGGTTTGAATGGATTCTTGACATATTTATCTCCAACCTTTCCAAGAAACTCTTCTTTATAAATAAAATCTCTTTGCATTTCCTTGTACAACATTTTGGGCATAAATATATGAGCCTTATCCTTTATGAGGAGATTCAACTCATAAAGGAACTTTTTTACCTTCAAATTATCTATGTTCAAATGTGGGGCATGCCTCAACAACTCCATAAACCGAGTCTCATAACAATTTTTTGGTCCGCTACTTTAGGTCATGAAATTCATTTAATTTTCCCTCTGAGTAATCTTAGGAAAGATACTTCCTAAAAAATTATTCCTCAAATTTCTCCCATGTCACAATGAAGGTGTTCCACCCCAATTGTGGCTCTAGAGTTCTCCACCAAAAAAATACACTTTCCTTTAATTGATACATGGCAAAGCTATCCTTCTAGTTACTAGAGTAATTTTGTAGGTAAAGTTATAGGTTCATTTTTTCTAACAATGCTTCATATATCTCTCCTTTTGTTTTTCCATTGAATAATGGAACACTCACTTTTTACAATTATCTATGTAAATCATCCTCAAGTGGATGATCATGAATTTCCCCTTGAGTAGAGGTACCAACCATAGAAGCATTAGCTCCATTTCTATCATCCTTTGTCATCCTTTGGAAGGGCCACATCACATCTCTCACTTGTTTGATAGATATTTGATCCAATTCAATATCTAGAGGAGGAGGTGGAAAAGGAGATGGTGGAGTAGGATCCTTTCCTCTCCTTGGCCTCACCATTGTGTACCTTCTCCAAACAATCAAAACATTAACATATTGTTATTCCACAAAACAACCAAATTTAACCCAATCATTCTTATAAGAAAGAATGAAACCCTAAGGCCTAGTGTTGAAACCAACTTTGATACCACATGTAGTGAATTATCATTTCATCCACTAAACCCAACATAAAAACAACGTTTAACCACTACAAAAACAAAAATATTCTTCTCAAGGGAATCTACATATATATTCAAGCCCACATTGGGCATCATTCCAACTACCAACCAATAGWTGTTATGGGTTTTATAAATATGGAATTGAAGTCATTAATTAACACAACTTGATCAATGCATTTTCTTTTAATTTTTATTTGCCAACTACTAAWTACATAAAGATAAGAAAAGAGCATAKATATTAAACCAAACATTCAATCTATATCAATAAATTTGTATGGAAGAGATATAACTCATTTTTTGAGTTATTTGGACAAATGTAATGCATACAAAAGTCGATAATTCTATACACACGATTTTTTTACCATATACAAAGCCAAATGAATTTTTCACGTATACAACTATTCACTTCTAAATGTATGCCTACAAATTCCAGCAGTGCAAGAAAAATACATGCATCAATTTGTTCTTATGAATCAATTTACCCATTTATGTGGTTGATGAATAAATTCAAACAATTTGCATGCATACTCAATCCTCATAAATTGAGTTTCTCATATACTTGGTTGAGGCATAAATTCAAACATTTTGYACACAAACACATGATGGTTGAAGCTAGTTTAGTATACCATAACTAAAACCTTTAAGYGGAGTATATTTCCTAGTGTTGTGGGTTGTGTGATTATGTTGGAATAGTAGGCTATTTCCAGAAAAGGAAGTCCTGAATGTTTAGGTGCTTTCCCAAGTTGTGGAAATTTTCAAACTTGTTAAGGAGGATCCAACTCCCAAGATTCCATGCCAGATGGGGGAGATTATGATTGAAAAGTGTCACAATTGGGGTTTATTTGATGGATATTGTCAGGGGACTAACAAGATTTTTGGATTGGGGGGTTTTCTATTCATTTGGGCTCACACTATTATACTTTCAAGGATAATAGTGTTTCAATCTAAAATAATTCAAAGAACATATTGCCATTGAATTTCCTTATGAGATTAGCTTATGAATATGGGCTGAGATATGTTGAAACATTTTGGGACCCTTTGTTGGTGGTCAACTGGATCATAGGAAAGCACTTTATCAACAAAGTGGATCTACTGCTTGTAAAAAATCATTTAAAGGAGGCGAGTGCAATTTTTGAGAATTTTGTGATTTGTCATATCTATAGATAATTGAATTAGAATCCTAACTTGATGTCAAATAAGGATTATTGTTTCCCATAGGGGAAATCCATGTGATATAATTCTCTAAGGGCATGATCACTGAGTATTGATACTTGTTGTGATAAAGGTTTTCTAAGTTACTAATTTCTTCTTTTTGGTTCTAAATTTTGGTAGTCAATGTAACACATGTATAAACAAAATTTAAGTGATGATATTTTATATAAGGTAGAGATTGGAATGCATCCTGCTTGTAAAATATGGAAATAGTAGCAAATGTTAGCATAAGTGGAGGGACAGTTGGGGATTTTTGAGGGATTTATGGATTATGAAGAATGCACTTTTTTAGTCTTTTTATTTATAAAAATGTGATTTTTTTCTATGGAAACATTGTTGAATTTAACCACACAATAGAAAAACAATTTACAAATGGGATATCAATTATGTATCCAAAAATATTTCAGTGTCAAATCCAAACATATTCATTTCAAGAATACGCGCAACATAAGAAACATCAATTTGTTTCCACATGTATTCATATTTCAATTCCATATATTTTTTTGTCATGGGTTACAATTTTATTTATTCAAATCATTTATCTAACATGAAATTTTCATCCATCAAACACTTTGTGAACATTCTTAAGAAACTACATTGGAAACAACCAATCTTCGCAATAAAGAAAATTATAAATAAAACTTGACACCCACATAAATATATGTTTCTTTACCATCATTGTAATCAATTTGTAAAGGGAATACCATTGGTAAATTATGCCCATAAGAACAAAAAATTATCATCATTAAAATCATTTTGTCATGAAAAAACAATACTTTGTAAATTTGTCCATAAAAAAAAAATCAAAATTTTACTATCATTAAAATGAATTCATTAAGGAAAAAACACTTAATAATTTTTTCCATAATAATCACAATGTTACCATCATTAAAATCATTTTCTCAAGGAATAAAAAACAGTCGGTAAATTTTCCTAGAAAAGTCAAAATTTAACCATCCTTAAATCATTATGTCAAGGAAAATACACTCAGTAAATTTTTCCATAAAAGTCAAAATTTTACCATCATTAAACTCATTATGTCAAGGAAAAGCCACTCTATAAATTTTCCCTTTAATAATTAAAATTTTAATATCATTAAAAATCATTTTGTCAAAAGAAAAATGACTAAGTAATTATGCCTATAAGAACCACAGTTTTACCATTCCTAAAATCGATTATCAAATAACATAAATTCATAATAAGCTCTTCCTTGGTCAAAGTCATTATAACAAACACTTAGCATGAAACCTTGTTTCTTTCCAAGGGAAAGACATTTATATAAACACATTGCATTTAGCCACTATATTTCCATGTCATTGTTGAATACTCATGGCCAACAATAGAAAAATGAAACTACTCATTTACTTAGAGAATTCATTGATTTTGGTGGAGATGACTAAGTAATTATGCCTATAAGAACCACAATTTTA
>ML781105.1:850019-863239 GCA_009831015.1 Picea engelmannii | reverse complement strand
CCAATTCGAATTTGCCTGCAATAGAACACAAAGATCAAATTAGAAGGATGTTTTATTAGGAAAACAATAAAAAATTGACTTTACAGACTTAGCTACAGAATCATCTGATTCTGTAGCTAGTCAAAAATAGCAAACAGGACTAAATATAATCAAATCAAATCAAATCCAAAACTAATTACTAATGATTCAATTAAAATTATCCTTTAAATTAAACCAAATCGAAAAGAATGCACTCGGGACAGGGTAAGAATGCTCTGTTTTTCCAATTGACATAAAATCAAATCAAATCTTAGCATGACTGTTTCATAAATGCAATCAATGGTGAACTAAATTGTATAAGATACGAGACAATCATAACTGATTCATATAGGATTCATATCGTTTAATCAATTGCCAATATAGAAAATCCGTCACGATTTCATGCATAACTATATCCATAGAATCCAGCCACAGTTCTCGTTTGCTAAGTCTCAAACAGTTCACATGTATGACCAAAATAATGGTCGTAACTGTCATTGACTAGTTATAGTCATAACAACAGATTGATATCATTCAGTTAAAAGCACGATATGTAAATTGCTTGAATTGTAATAGGATGAAATCATACTCCATAAATATCAACTCAACGATTTTCATGTTTGATCACCAAACAGTCAACAGACAGGGTCTTGACAGAGTCAACAGAATCCATAATACAAACCAGGCATATAACTGAAATGGATATGAATGAATTTAATTATAGACACAAATCGTAAGACTTGATGTGACCAATTTCATTCCTCAAATCACAATCAAACAATATATTTGTTACCATCGAATGCAGTCTAAATCGAGTCGGTTGGGTATAACAACCACTTATTCTTATCCATTCGAAATTTGTTTATGTAACAAATGATATACGAATTGATCCTAACATAGAATATACAATCAGAAAAGCTAACCAATTTGCCCATCATATCGCACAAGATATAACCAAATCGAACAGAGATATTGACTGTATTCCAAAAATAGAGAAGATATCAACAATCCTTAATAACCGAGTATTCAAATCAAATCACAATCAATCAAATTAAATCTAATCGAAACCAATCCAAAAATTAATAATCAAATCTTATATACAATAGATGCATGACAGAGCAGGTCAACAGTGTATACAGAGTTTATGAATGTGCCATAAAATGAGTGAAAATTATACCAACAAGATTACTAAGGCTATGCCAATTTGGAATTGACGATTCTCGTGGCTGACTCGACATTCTTGAACAGAATTGAACCAGTTGTTCGTTGTTTTTTGTCAAAGGGTTCCACCTTCGCATTACGACCAGTGAGCTTTGCCACTTGGTTTTCCAAATCATGTATTCTGGATTGCAACCTTGGGACATCCAAGTAGTATCTCTCCAACCACAACCCACACTGATCGCAAGGTGGAAAAGCGGATTGAGAAGAAGGGGGTTTCGATGATTCTCCGAGGGTTTCACGAGGTAGTTCAATGCCAGGGAACTTAGGATTATCCCACAGACAAGGTGGTAAATTCTTGAGAAAGTCATATGCAGGCTTATTACACAAGCCTTTCGAGTAAGGATACTCATCGGCGAGAAAACGTTCAATCTCTGAATCAGAGCCTTCGCTGACCACGATAGGTTCTGATTTGGCAGGGGGTTTAGACTTATTTCTCGCCATGCTAGATATTAACCTAGCATTTTTCTTGTCTTTAGAATTAGCACCAGTCTTAGCTTTAGTCTTTTTGGTTGCGGGTTTATCAACTTCAGCCTGTTTAGTCACAGCCATAGGTAAATTTGTAGGTGGGTCAGGTGGAGGTTTGGGTAGCAAAACACTATAAGGCACAGGGGGAATAGGATGGGTTTCGGCCACCATGGGTTTATCAACCTGTGGAGGGTTCGATTCTTCGAAGCCATTATGACTGAGAAAATTATCCCAACAATCACGACGTAACCCTAACTCGTACACCAATATCATTTTAATCAACCCCAAATGGAAGAGGCTGGTATCAGCTTGGCTATGCTTGTACCTTTTAGCCATCTTGAACAAACTTCTATGCAGGTAGTGGGGCATACTGAGTTCGAAACCCATAAAAACCATCAATAGACGAAGGTGAAACAAGAAAATGAACCCGTACCTGCCCTCACAAGTAATGAATTGCTTGATTATCATCAGGAGATCATACCAATGTGGTTTCAACATTTTTTGCAGGCAAGTCTTTGTCGCAGGAGTTCACTGTTCGAGACTGAAATAACAGTGTCCACGGGAGATCATCTACCTTGAAACTTTTGGACCACTTCTGTCCCATAACAGGCAAGCTGGTTGCCGAGCTGAGAAACTGTTCAGTGATTTCAAGCTGGACATCTCCAACTTTGGCTCGACAGCCATCAAATGATAATGCAAATTGTTGAGCCACGGTGTGGTTATAACCATCGAATTTCCTAATGAAAGCGAGCCACCCGAGATTTTCCAGGTCGCTATATGCACCATTAAACATCAGCAGTGCTTGGCACCCATTGGGCTCGGCCCTCACGACAGGAGCCATGGCTTCTGTGCATGGTAGGGTTTGAACCGAACAAAACAATGCACAGGGTCGAAAAACGATAGGGCTTAACAGCTTCAGCGCTCAAAGAGGCAAGGATTAATTGCATGCGTGCGAAGGTGGTGGGATTACCACTGCCATGCAGTGTGTTAATGACTGAGTACAGTGCTATTCCATCCATAATCATAATCATTTAAACCATATGTATCGGCCAACCAAATAGGTGTACAACCATATCAACGTGCCATCCATACGAAATAGAACCAACACCATATGTTATATTCATGTGCCAAGTGTATAGTTCAATCCAACATGACATCTAACATTAACCAACGATCCATCGTATCAATCAAACGTTTTAAACCAATAATAATTCAATCGTGCCGGTGTATAGTTTGAAACTATGATCGTTCAATCAAATATCAAACTCACAAAACAATGTACCAAGCATCGATTATAAAATTGAAATTCAAAAGATTAATCAATGCGCCTTTGTGAAACTCAAACCATTGTCATTTATTCTCAAATCAACCTTATAATATTACCAATGCATTTGTTGCATATCCAAATGTTTATATTTCAAAGTTTTTAGAACATTGCGACCAAAAATCTCATATAATCAATAAGTCAAGAGCTCATAGCAATAAGGATCAAAGCATATAAGACCAAAATCAATCATGACCTTTATAGAATCAAATGTAACCAGTAAATCTTCATGCTCAATGGATTAGTAATCAAATAGATCCAAATGTGCAATCAAGGTAAGAGTAGGCCAAAGGACATAAGTTTGCAAGAATCTTTTGCAGTCATGTAATAAACCAATGGTCAAGTGTCTTTCGGAAAAATCAATAAAAGACGACGACAGTCTAAACAATGAAAGAGGTGTTTTAACACTTTCAGTTGTGAAAACCGAATCGAAACCAAATTGCAATTGTCGTAAAAATGAAACAAATGTCTAGTTGCACAATGCGACGATGATTTGTCGTTTATAAGACAAGAGGTGTAGGCAGCTTTTTTAAGAGCAATTAAAAAATGAATTGGCTACCAACATAGTGGTGAATGGTATGGTTGGATATGGTTTGTCTTAGGTGATGAAGTGAGGTTGTGAAGATATACAAATTTTGATTGAGCAGGGAGTGCAATAGATAAGTTGAGCACCTCATGGTGTTTCTTCATCTTGGAATCAATCACGATTTACAGGATAAGTTGGAAGGAAGATTCTATAGGACTTAATACAACTAAGAAAGAGTATGCCACAACCAGTTTCACAATTCATGAAGTGGTGCAACTTCATAAATTTCTTCCAGGACTTCATCTGAGACATGGTACAGAAGGGAGAATTGAACCTCCAGTACTTATCCATAGATGAGAAAATTGAAAGATATCCTCCCAGAGTGGGCATACTGACTTGTATGAGGAGGATTATACATAGGATTAGACATGGTTATTTTTCTAGTGATGACGTGCTGATGTTTCAACATTGGGAAAACATTCTCCTAAATTGGTCATTCACGGGGCTATGCTACTTCTTATATGAATAAAGGGAGAATGATTCATTCACTCACAGGGATCTACTAGTGGTGAATGGACCATGTATGTTGATATTCTACATGCAATAGAATTGGGTTTACATTCTCCTAGATTGGTAATGCATGGGGCTATGCTATTGTTGGTATGACCAAAGGAGGATGATTCATTCACTTACGGGGCTCTCCTAGTATTGAATGGCCCATATCATTGGGTAGAATACATTGGTCATGCACAGGGCTATGCTAGTACTGATATGAACAAGGGTAAATGATTCATTCATCCATGGGGTTCTTGCTAGTGGTTAATGTCCCATGTATAGTATTTCTCTTGTCAAGGAGTAGATGGACTCATGATGCTATCAAATGCATATTCTAGGACAAAATGCATGTGAAACGATGACACATCAATATGGCGCATGAAGAAACTTTTATATGACAGAAGAAATCCAAGTATAAATAATGTCTCCCTCATTGAGAGGGAGTGTTGAATTTTTTCAACTTCAAGTAGTCATTCTCCATAATAAAGTACAAGAAGACCCATCTACACCATTACAATAACCCCAGGAAGAAATTGAAGACCCAGGAAGAGAGGTCGACCCCACCAGTAAAATACAAAAAATAATAAAGTAATTTGAAGAAACAAAATAAGAAGTCATCCCCCAACAGGAGCTCAGATTAGTATAAATATATGACTAGATCATTTCATTTGGACAGTCAGAAAAATCCTTCTGTAATGCGCACAAGGAAGTTGCACTTGTAGTTTTGGTAATTTCTCTATTTTTTGGTTTTTGGTATGTTGATGAGTGCACCACAATTGGGATGTATATTCTTGGTTTTTCTTGGTCATCTTATTGAGGTGCTAGGTCTTGGTGATTCTATCCTTAGGAGGATATTATTTGTATGGTATTTTGGATATCGATGGCGATGTACTGGTAATATCTTGGACTAAATTATTCTATAGAAAGGTTATTGGGTTTTCTCCCAAGGTTGGGTTTCCTAGGATAAAATATTGTGTTCTTGTGTTTACTATGCATGGTTAATATTTCTAGATCTTGTTATTTATGTTGCAGTACTATAGTTGAAATTTTGAGTGTATAGTTATTCTATAATAATTGTTGTATGAAAGTGAATATTGTTATTAAATCATAAGGAAATAACTATCATATCTTAGAATCATAAAACATAAACAAGTTCAAAGTATAAAAACTACACCGGACATTTTTTTTCCAATTCCCAATCAATATATATGAATTTATTGATACTTTTAAATATACTAATTGTAATAATTTTTCCTGAATATACAAACCTCAATGGATGTTCCAAATATGTAATTTATTTCGAAAGATATTATCATTTCCTATTTTTTATTTATTCATATATATCATAATTCCAAAATGCACATATGTAGTAGTTTTGTTCTATTTTTTTATGGCTTGCACACATGTGCACACAAAAAGAACTATTATAAATCAAGATCTATGCAATAGGGAAAAAATGATCATTTTAATGATATGGAATGGAATGAGACAAAAATGAAAGAACAAATGATATGAAAAAATATCATAATATACATTATTGAAAAGAATACTATAGTGAAAATAAATGATATTAATGAGCCACTGGTGAAACACATTTAATGTACATAACAATATAGAATGTCTATGATCGTGGTAGATTTATCTCTAAGAAGAGATGTGATATTATGCTCATTTTCAAAATACACCTTAACTACAATGAGGAAAACTCATTTTATTACAATACAAATAACAAAACATTATAGTGCACACATCAGAAAGAAGAAAATCTAACCCTAAGATCTAAGGTGGTGAAAGAAAGATGGGCCTTGAAAAGATGGTATACAATGCCAACTTCCTAAGGTCATAAATTTTTCATATGAACTTTGCAACATCAAAATCCAATTCTTTGGAAGGTTCATAAAGACCCCCAAAAATGTTGTTTAGGGATCGAAAAACGCATTGGAAATACATAACCCAGACATTTTCCAAAATAAATTCCATTTATGTGATGGGCCATAATGGCCACCTCAATAAATTTTTACCCCTTGAATAGAAATTGTCTCTGTTGTGTTAATTTATTTTACTAGAAGGGGAAACTTAAGTTGGATCTAGTTACTAATGAACCACCTTCCCTATTGAAGAAGCTTACCTATTTTAACAACCTAAGAAAATTGTATATCTTAGAAGTGAGTAATATTCAACTTGGTGTCCATAATACTGCCCAATGTATCCTTATCAATGTAGTTAGGGTTGAAATCTCTATGGACCTAGTTCTTTTCCACTTACTAGGTATCCATCTATGATGGATATTATTTATAAAGTAGATCCACATTAAAGACATGGTGCAATTTGAGGAAGGATAAAATATTCAATACAAAATCATTCTCACCCATAATATTGGTGATGGTTTAAGGCTCATATTAGTGTATTATGAGATTCATATGGAAGTTTGTGACTCAGTATTTCTGCAAGAGTAACCAGACCTTGTTATAACATACATTGCCACCATATATGCATTGATGAATTTTTTGGCCTTTTCCCTATCCTACTTGCAAACATCAATTTTCTATACCTCCTTTGGATTCTTCGAAAAACAATTTTTGTTTACTTGTATGGACCCTAACAACTATGAAAGGAATGTATACACTGTTAGGCAGAAATATTGTCATTTAATTCTATTGTAGTACTTGCCCAACTATTTAATTTGTCAATCTGAGATTCGTAGGCTTACGAAGGACACACACTATATATGCAGGACTGAATTAGAAATAATCTAATCTAATTTGCTGAAATGAAATTAATATAGGAAAGCATTGAAAGACTAACTTGGAAAGTAGGAAATTAATCTAGGAAAGCAATACAACATGTCAAGAGTTGAATGAAAAAAGACATGTGATCTCACACAATAAATCAATCTCAAATTATATTACAAGAATCAAATGACAAAGCATGAAAGAATAACAATGAAAGAATCAAAGTTAAGAATCCCCTTCTCCTAAATACAGGACTAAATTATGAATTACATGCCTCCTCATGAAGAGAGAACACTCTCTTATATACATGAGTGTCATAATGACAGATCCACTATTATGAATCATGCCAATATGTATATCAATCGAAATGCAACAAAGTGTCATTGGAAAAGAAATGTTAGTGAATCATAAATGGAATGATGAGATGGTAAAATGGAATAATGGTATGCAGTGAATATAGGTTCCCTTCCCCCCCAACTGAAGTGGTTGCATATCCTTATGCAACTTGGCATAGGTCATGAAAGTGAAAAAGGAAATAGAGCACGGTGAGGGAATTTTCCAAAGTTATTCATTACTAGAAAATAAGGAATTACATTATTAAAGATTAGAAAAGAACATACCTCCACTTACCCAATAATGATGATGAACAATTCAAATAGGAATATGGTTGGTGTTGGAGCATGGAATATGTCATTGTTGTAGGATCATGAAAATGGAACTACTAATGTTGCTGCCACTATAACTGGATCATGGGAAGTGAAGGAATTTGAACTACTACTTCTAAATCATGAGAAATGTGGAAGGAAGAAAATATGGAACTGTGGTACTCTCATATATCTGAAATCAAACTACTTCAACTGTTGAGGGGATCATGAAAAAAAATGTATAGTCTTCACTCGCTACAAAACCGATGGTACAATTCTCATCATGTGAATGAATGTGTCGATGTCGATTATGAAGAGAAATCATTGGATTACCAACCGTTGATGAATATCGTTAACCAATGTGATGCAAATCACCATTGATGTCAATGAGAGACAAGGTACCCGAGTACATCTTTCAAAGTGAGAATATATGGGTTGATGTCGAGCCACTTGCAAAATCTAATGATCAAGGGACATTGATGTATTCCCATGATTTTCGATGAGAGAACTTGCCATTAAGGCATGAAAGCCTCAAGGTACTCAAAATGAACTCTAGTCTATATCCCAGATAAGGTGTCGATCTCGATGGGGCATGAATGTTGAAAGGTGGGCCTTAAGGAATCCCACATCATTCAACAATAGTTTGTAAAAAGATTGGTAGGGCTATAGATGGAAAGATCTCGATAGCAACAATGTTTATGGCAAGGAAATCAAGGCAATGTGATTATGGAAAGGGAACTTGACTAATTTTATTGACAAGGAAAAAGAACTGAAAAATAAGGAAGTCATGTATGCGACTCAGAAAAATAGGTGTGTGAAACCATGAAGGATAACGCAATGGGATATGGATGAAACACGGGGATGATCAGTATGTTTTGAAGGAGAAATGGGACAGTGTCACAACATGAAATTTGGCAAAATGTGGAAATATGGATGTCACAGCATGTAAAATGGAAAAGTAGAAATGTTGGTGCAACAACATAGGAAGTGAAAAAGCGGGAATGATAGTGTATCAGCATAGTCGTTGTGTAACAACAAACATCAATATGCGCAAAAAGTTGTTGTGTAAAAACATCGTCATGAGGATCAACTCCTTCAAACTGTTTATCAAAGCATGTTTTTCTGAAAGATTTTGTGATTCTTGAAAATCACGTCAACATTAAAATTAGTCATCTCTGATCTTGCAAAAAGCTTCGTATGAATCTTGCATGAAAACTGTGAGAATTTTGAAAAACATATCATGCAAGAATAAGTAGGAATGCAGTAAATCAAAGAAAATAGAATGTGTTTTGATACCTGTTGTTATTGCGCTTGTTTCATTGTCGATCGTTGCGTGAAATGTCTTAAGAAAAACAAATTGATGTTAAGCATAAAAACATGTTATGATTTTAGGGATGTCCATTTGCAAATTTTATTTTTGTTTTTGTTTGTTTTTATTTTATGCTTTAACTGTTTTCTACTTTTAGATATATATTTTTAGTGTTTTTCAATTTTTAAATTTTGTTTGTCTGTTTTATTGCTTTTGTTTTATAACTAAAATGGAACAAAAATAGTTATTATTTTTCTTTGTTTGTTTTTATTGTTTTTGTTTTATAATAAAACAAAACAAAAACATATATATAAACAAAAATATTTTTTGTTATTAAAAACTAACAAACAAAGAAATATTAGTTTTTTGTTGTTAATTCAAAACAAACAAACAAAAATATATATACATAAATATTTATTTATTTAAACTATTTTATTTATTTACAAACAAAATATAATTTTTTTACAAAACGAACAAAATAAATGTGATCTCCTACAATATATCTATGATAAAAATTTCCTACCTGGGTTTGGATCGAATTTCAGTGTTTTAAATGCACCGGTGTTGGATTTTTGCTGGAAGGATTTGCGTTCTCAAGCTCCATTTCTTCCCATTCGTGGTAGTATGTTTGCCAAAGACAGGATCTGTTCTAACTGATAAATCTATGGGGCCTTTGGGAGTCTTTCCATATATCCATTATTTTTTATTGCTCTGTTCCAATCTAGAACAATCATCTACTATTGAAGATATTTTGGGATATCAATCAAAACAGGTCCCGACCTCCCAAATCCTGCAAGATAAAAGGCCTCTCTGATGACTCGGGGAATATAATCAAAATCCATGATCAAGTAATTGTTCTTTTTTATAGACCTATTCACCTCCACAATTGGATTTTCTTGAAAGGCCTTTGTGCCTATCATTCTCCGGGTGATCTGACCAATAATAGTAACCAGAGGAATGTTGTCAAGAAATGCATCCACAAGACCATTTACCAAGTTGGCAACACCAGGACCAAAAGTTGCAATGCAAACAATGACCTTTCTTGTAGATCTGGCATACCCCTCTATTACAAATACTTCTCCTTGTTCATGGTGACAAAGGACATTTTTTTATGGTCTTGGATTGAGTAAGTGCCTGGTGAATTTCCATCGATGCACCTCCAGAATGGAGGCTACCCTCCTTCATCATCGTCGATCAAATGCGTAGCCGAAACAATGAGGAAGTAGATCACATTAACTAACAAAAACATCTACTTCCATGCGATCCAGCCTTGGAATGCGTCCCAGTCTTCATCAAGCGTGACAATGATCATGCAGAGGCATGGGGACATGGCCATCGTTGATTTAGCAGTGAAATCATCGACGTATGGGTGTATGGGCATATAAGTCCGGATGCGTCTCTTCATTTCTTCTCATTATATAAACTGGTTGGAAAAGCAATGAGAGAAGCTTGAAATAAATTCAGAATCCTTCTGATCTGCCATTCTGTATGATTGGTGGAAGAGGCAAAATGCCCCATTTTGGTTTTTTTGAAATGTTCCAACGCATTCGGAAACTCAGCATAACCATGTAGTCAAATAATTTGAAACCCCAAGGCAGTTGTGTTGAGATCATTCCAATGCCTTTTTCGCTCCAATAACTGTAAACATAATGAAGGGCAACTTTTATTTCAGTTTGTAAATGTTTGTTGGTCCCCAAACATTCAACATTATCGACCATCCAAAGGTGTTGAAGGAGATTATTGACAGGACTCATTAATTATCCATCCTACATGGAAAGTGAATTGAATATCTCCTTTACTTCCTCAATAAATTTCTCAGTACATTCACCGTATGAAGATGCCCCATAAGGTGATGAGAGAGATTGTATGAAATTATCATCCCATAGGTTGGAATGATGATCACCTATGGGTCTTTGTACACCATCATCAGATACGGCAGTGCTCAAACTCATGCTCTTGGAAAGAAATTATACCACTCTGGTCATGATTGCAAGCATTGATAATATCAACAGCGCAAAGAAATACGGAGAAGATGTGAAGAAAACTAGACGCATCCAATCTCTATTCATTAATGGCATCGAATTTGGAACATAATTTAATCATTTAATGGTGAAATGACTGATCGCTTCAGGATCTGGATTGATTGCACATGCATAATTGATGATGCAGTTCAATATGATACCTCTTAGTCCAGATGTTGAAAGTGAGTTCCCGATCTTCCCATCTCTCCTACATGCCACATCATGTAAAACAACAAACCGATTAATTTCAAATCTGAAAACAGATACGATCATTTTGAAGCGTAATTGGAGGGATACGTATTGGTTGTTTACTAATAAAGGATGATACATTGGATCAAACGAATAAAACTGTGTTTCCAATAATAGGAAAGCCAACTAATCATCGTTTTTTAAGCGATTGTTTTTTATTCGATTTGAAATAATTTGTTCAGATGAGGTGGACGATCGACAACTAAACTATGCAGATATATCCAATTGAAACTGTAATGAAGAATCATTCGAGCAAGCGTTTTAACCTATTCGCAGGTAGAGTTTCATTTTAACTTGATTTTCTTGTTGAATTACAAAATATTAATCTATTGGTCAAAGTTGGATTGTGAACAGAAAACAAAGGGTTTTATAATTCAATTAGTCACATTTTCATTTTTGTTTTGTTTTTTATTATTTACTAATGCCACTATTGTTTTATTGTTTGCAGATATGCAAATTTATTCAATCACAGCAAAAACGTCATTGTTTCAGCAAGTAAAATTTCGATGTAACAACATGTAAAATGTCAATCTATCATCATGTAGAATGTCATTGTATCAGCATGATGTAACAACATGTAAAAGTTTCTCTTATCAGCATGCTGTAACAACATGTAAAATTGGTTTTGTTTTTATTCGTTAAAAAAAATAAAAAATTACTGTGTTTATTTTCAGGTCAACGGATGAACATAAAAACATTCATTCCTGAAATCAAAATCATCTCCATTTTCTGATCCTCATGATCGCACGAAGCACAGAGGAGAGCATACTTATTCTAGGTAAAAGAAAAATCTGATAATGAAAACAAAAACTAAAAAATGAAAGCCTACCTACTCGATGCTAATTACATCTTAGAAATCAGTTACGTGTAGTCAAATAACCAATGGAGCTAAGAATTCAACAGTAATAACAATATGTTCAGAGGCAATTTTCCGAATGAAAAATAAAATTTTACAAGAATGAATGAATCTGGTTGTTGTAACTCTAAATTAACAAAATTAAAAGAAAAATTAAAAGAATCTAACTTTGTAGTTGCTTGAAACCATCGTTCGATATAGATTTTGTAGGCATAGTTTACCTTTCTTAGATCATGCTACAGCTCCTCATTGTCCTCCTCAAGTTCCTTGGATGTTTATTCCTTGTTCGTTTTTGGAGGATTATTTAAGCTCTGGGTTGCTGTCAAGATCTCCTCTTCCTGAGAAGAAGAAATGCCATCTTTTGCCAGGATCTGAGTGAGTTGTTCCAAGATGAAACACATGGTTAAATCATATTGAAAAAGGGGTTCTTATGACACCCAAATCAAAAAAAAAAAAAAAAAAACTGAAAATCACACTTGTTGAAACACATGAAAACCTCTTCATAGTTGCAAAAAAAACTAAAATTGTAGAAATTGAAATTGCTAGAAATTGAAATCTACACTTATGCTTGCAAGAATTGAAACACTCCCTACATGCCCTTACCCGTATGTCACCTCATATTTAGGAGCATGACTAATCATACTTGCATGAAAATTCAAACTAAACTTCAATCCATCGTGCTTCCCCAACAACAACGCCAAAATGTTAGGCGAAAATATTGTCGTTTAATTCTGTTGCAGTACTTGCCCAACTATTTAATTTCTCAATCCAAGGTTCATATTCTTACAAAACACACGCACTAGATATGTAGGACTGAAGTAGAAGTAATCTAATCTAAATTGTTGAAATGAAATTAATCTAGGAAAGCATTGAAAGACTAACTAGGAAAGGAGGAAATTAATCTAGGAAAGCAATACAACATGTGAAGAGTTGAATGACAAAAGACACATGTGATCTCAGACAATAAATCAATCTCAAATTATATTACAAGAATCAAATGACAAAGCATGAAGGAATAACAATGAAAGAATCAAAGATAAGAATCCCCTTCTCCTAATTACAAGACTAAATTATGAATTACATGCCTCCTCATGAAGAGAGAACACTCTCTTATATACATGAGTGTCATAATGACAAATCAACTATTCTCTCAACCACTCTCAACTACTTTCCCATTATTACAAGATATGATCCCTTCAAATCCTCCACAAATATCTTGGATAAGATATCCTATCAAAATCTCCCTGATCTTCTCTTTTGAATATGCTTGAATGATTGTCCCAAATATTCTTCAAATCTT
>ML781105.1:830775-848284 GCA_009831015.1 Picea engelmannii | reverse complement strand
GATGAATCAGTTGTTACTGTGCTTAAACAATTATACCCATTTTAAACTCATTACATAACACTTAATGATGATCACAATAATTCAGGGAAGTAAGCAATAGAATATTCAACATCAATCACACACATGAAGTATACAGAGAAAGATATTCCTGAGGAAACCCATAAAGCGATAAAACCTCTTCTACTTAATATGATAAGTAGTCTTTATTTTCTGTACATTATCATTCTTATGAGAACCCACTCTTTGTGAGGCTACCACCTTTGTTTTACAAGATGCAAATTGTTGAGAGCACCAACTCTCTTTTTTTTGTAGCACCCACTTGAAGGAAGCAACAAATCCCTGAGTGTTCCAGCTCCAACTAGATGGAAGCACCAACTTCCAGTCACACAGGCACCAACCTGTATAATAGAGAATAATGGTTCTCCCTTGCACCACTCTACCACCCTAGTTTTTTTGGCTGCAACCAGATGGAAGATACAACTTCCTATGTTCAAGCACCCACTTAAAACTATGAGGACAATAGTCCTCCATAGTACCACCCTACCAGCCTAAGATAAAAATATTTTCTTGCTAAAATTTATTACAGTGATACAACATTTATCAATGATTTACCAATCTCATCATTGTTCTTCTACACTTCTCTTATTTGCCTGCATCAATGTATTTATGCTTTCATCTTCTTGCACTTTATGCTCTCTGCACCATGTCCATTCTATGTGCTATGCCTCCCCTCTGCACTTTCTCACTCTATTCATGTTGTGTTCCTCATTACATATAGTTCAACTTGTTTTTCACAGAAACAACAACCTTCCTCTATCTCTGCATATTTATTTTATTCATGCTCTCATCATCTGTTACACTCTACATATCCAACTCTCAATGTCGGGAATCTCAGAATGCTCAAGACCCATGATTCCAACACTCAGGAGAAAGGATTCAACTGCTCAGGAACAATGATTCAGTTAGTGTAACTGAATCGTAACTTATCAAGAAATCACATGATGAAACAAAAACCCTTTGATCAGATTCGGTTTGATCAACACCATTGGATTATACTTCGAGGTGGATCATGGTAACGTTAGCTCCTTCCACTATTTTCCGCTGATGTGACCATGGGAGATGTTATCATGTGACCATGTGATTACAGGAACGACCAAAGGTGCTTTGAGGGAAACCCTCTTTTCTCCCCAAAATTCACTACGAGCCTCCACGCATCCTTTCTCCAAAACGGTGGTTTTGATTGCAGTCTGCTCATGAAAAATTAAGACACGAGCATGTTTTGGCCCCACAATATGATGGGATCGTCGATCTCACGATATTGACGGTGCTCCTAAACTGACATTTCATATATGTCCACTCAAGTTTGCGGATCAGATCTACCCTTCCTAAATCAATGGTTGAGATTTACTTCGTGATTTGGCCTCCGAAAGTTTCAAATCTCAAACCTCTTTTTTCCCATACACCAAACTTTCAGAGTTGACAATCCATTGACATGTGTCCCTCTTGGATCAACGGTCCTTGTTCACTTTGAGAATTTTATCTTTCAACCAGATCAACGGTTATGCGGTCCCTTTCTCGATCAACGATCAAGATCTCCTTTGGGTCTCCGGACTTCTGAAATCTCAAGTCTCAAACTTTACTTCTCCTCGAATTCTACAGATTACTGTCACATGTCCTTGCTGACATGGTCTACCACATGTCCTTGCTGACGTGGTATGCCACATGTCCTTGCTGAGGTGGTTTTCTGACGTGGGTGAGACATGTAGGAAGTGTAGTGGAGTGTGGAGGTAGAGTGCGGTAGCGAAGTGTGACGTGTAGCGGGTAGTGGAGTGTAACGTTGAAGAGCGGAGGTGGTATGTATGAGTGGTTTGGTGGTTTACTTGGAGGGGGGGTTAGGCTGTAAGTGATAATGGAGAGGGGGGTCCAAGTTGACAGTATGATGACATGTATGAGGGTCCTACATGGAAAATACCACCAACTCGGACCCCCCCTCCCACGGTTAGAGGCAGAAAGTTTGGGGGGGATCCGATATGCCCTATCGACCATAGATCTAAGAGCCTGATTATTAGTCATTGAGATTAGTGCACCCTTATTATAAAGTATTTTTTCCTTCCACATTATAATGATCTGATGGTTGAAATTTACTTCGGATGATCCGATGGTTGACAATTTATTTCGTCTCTCCAACTCTCTCGGCTTTGGCTATTTCATTTCTCAAACTGAAATTCTCGAAGTGATTTCTCCGAAGTGTAACCTCCTCACATCTTTAGACCTAAAACAAATGTTTTTCATTGATCAAGATATTATATCAACGACTTGAGATGTTTGTAATGTAGCTTTGCCTTGGATTAAATCCAACGTCTCTCCATATTTTCTTATCCTATCCTTCCATTTATTTCAATCCAACGGCTGATGAAAATTTGGGTGATTGAGATCTCAGATCTCATCCCTTGCTTATCCTATCCTTCCAGTTAAAGTGATCCAATGGTCATCGTATTTTCTCTAGATCCGGTCGTCCTTATTCTTTTCAGATTTTGGGCTTCAGGTATTTCAACTTTCAAGTTGCCAATTCTTTCGAAGTGAGATTCTCTGAAGTTTCAGAACTCGCCCCACTTGTCCTCCTCGACGATGGACGACCCCAAATCATTTCGGGACTTTGGAAAATTGGCAAGATCCCTCTCCTACGGATGAAAGCGCTAAGGCTCGCGCACCCTGATTTGATTAGATGGTTGTTGGTCCTCTGGATCGGTTATCCAATGGCCACTATCGCTCTTCCTCCTGAGATTTCTCACTTGTTGTTGTTCTATTTTCCATCGACGTTGTTGTTCTTTCCATCAATGAAAAGCACACTCTTCCTGTAAAACATGCCAACAATCTCCCCCTTTGGCATTGATGGCAACCTTGAAAGGTTGCACTATTATGCTTAGACCTCCAACTATAGCATCCAGACAACACCTTTTCTCCCCCTTTGACATCAATGTCAAAGAAAACATGCTCCCCCTGAGCTGTTGTAGTACCTTTCGGAGGTATCAGATATTCAACCAACACATAATCCCCCTAACAATATGGAATCTCTTAGGTGAGAGAAGGGATGACACCCAGCTTCTGACGGAGATATTCAAATGTTGTCATGGTTAGGGGTTTATTAAATATGTTTGCAATTTGTTCTATGGAAGGAATATAATTTAGCCGAACAACTCTATTTGTCACCTTCTCTTTGAGAAAATGATACTTTATTGGCATATTATTCATCTTTGAATGGAGAATAGGATTCTTGGAGACACTAATGGAACTAGTGTTATCACAGTGAAGTGGAACAGGATCAGTATAAGTTACCTTCACATCTTCAATATTTTGTATCATCCATAAGATCTGAGTGTAGCAAGTAGTAGAAGCAACGTACTTTGCCTCTATAGTTGATAATGAAATAGAGCCCTACGTCTTACTAATTCATGCTAATAACAAATCACCTAAGAAGAATGAACCTCCATTGGTTCTCTTTCTCTAATCCAAACAGTTTTCCCAATCAACATCTGAATATGCAGTTAATTGAAAAATCTGATTTCTAGGATACCGGAGACCATAAGTCATTATAACCTTCAAATATTTGAATATCATTTTGACAGATGCTAAATGAATTTGTTTAGGAGTAGACTGATAATGACCTACCATTCCAACAACTTGTATTATATCAGGACGGGATGTTGTGATGTACATAAGACTGCATATCATTGATTGATATGTTCTTTGATCAACATCAAGTGAAATATCATATTTATTGAGCTTGCAACCAACCATCATAGGTGTGATCACAGGTGTAGAATATTCCATATGAAACCTCTTTAACATCTCTTTCAAATACTTTTCTTGACAGATAAATATCCCTGCAGAACCCTGATTGATTTGTAAACCAAGAAAATATGACAGTTCTCCTATCATGGACATCTCAAACTCAGTCTACATTGAATTAGAAAACCAATGAACTGAAGGTTCATTAGTGCATCCAAAAATAATTTCATCTACATAAACCAAAATAACTAATAAATCATCACCTTCATACTTAATGTATAGATTACTATCAACGGTACCTTTCTTGAACCCTTTGTCCTGTAAAAATTTGTCCAGACTATAATACCAAGCTCGTGATGCCTATTTCAGTCCATATATTGCCTTTTTCAACTTATAGACATAGTCAAGATTATCTGTCAGTGAAAATCCTTCAGGTTGTTCCATATATACTTCTTCTTCTAGATCTCCATTAAGAAATTATGACTTAACACCCATCTGATATACTTTAAAGTTCTTATGACATACATAGGTAAGAAACATTATGATGGCTTCCAATCTTTCCACTGGTGCAAAGGTTTCATCAAAATATTTTCCTTCAATTTGTGCATATCCCTTGCAAACCAATATTTCTTTGTTCCTAACAACTTGTCCCTGCTCATTCAATTTATTCTTAAAGATCCATTTGGAACCTATGACATTTTTACCTTCAAGTCTAGGAACCATCTCCCAAGTGTTGTTTTTCTCAATATGGTCAAGTTCATCATTCATGGCTTTAACCCAATGGTCATATTTTTTGCTTGCATTAAATTCTTTAGGTTCAAGCATGGATATGGAGGCTATATGTGATTGCTCGGTGTCTTTGATTATCCTTCTCCTAGTTTGTACACCTTTGTCTTTCTCACCAATTATCTGACTTGTAGGATGATTCTTTTGAGTAATTCTAGAGGAAGGATTTGATGTTGTCTTGATCTCCTCGTTTGAGTCCTGCAGAGTATTTGTATCTAACTCAAAGTCTTCTCCTTCTGATTCTTGGACCTATTCATCTTCAGCTTCAGTTGTGTCCTCTGTATCAAACTCAATATTGCTCACCTCTCTTATTGGGACTCCTTCATCAACCCTTAAATCAATGCAATCAACTAATTTAGACAATATTTTATTAAAGCATCTATATCCTTTACTATTGGTATCATATCCTAAGAAGATGCCTTCATCATCCCTATCACCATACTTTCCAAGGATTTCATTATTGTTATTTATGGAGCACTTACTCCCAAAGACTTTGAAGTGTTTGATTGAAGCAGGTCTTCCATACCACATTTCATAAGGTGTCTTGTCACTGTGTGGCCTGAGGTGGGGTTTGTTAAGAATATGGATTGTTGTGTGTATTGATTCTACCTAGTAGGTTTGACCAATGTTATTCTCATTCATCATTGACCTAGCCATTTGCTGAACTGTTATGTTTTGTCTCTCAACTACTCCATTTTTCTGTGGAGTTCATGGGATTGTGTATTCTCTCTTCATCCATGTTTATCACAAAATTCCTTGAAATCACTTGACATAAATTCTCCTCCTCTGTCTAATCTTACTTCCTTTAACCTCTTTCCTATTTGATTCTCAGTTAAAGCCTTAAATTTTTTGAATTTCTCAAATTCTTCATCTTTTTCTTTGAGAAAAGTAACCCAAGTGAGTTTGGAGTAAACATCAATGATGAGCACGAAGTAGTTTTCCTTCCCTATGCCTTCATGTCTTGATGGTCCACATAAATCCATATGAACTAATTGGAGTGGTTTATCTGTTGAGGTAGAGCTCTTGGATTTAAAATTTGTCCTGGTTAGCTTTCCTACTTGGCAAGGTTTACACACAAAATCTTGTGGCTTTGATATTCTTGGAAGATATTTTACTGCCTCAATATTTTTTAGCTTGATTAAGTGGTCAAAGTTTATATGTCCAAGTCTCCTATGCCATAACCATATTTCATCATGTTTTCCTAGATGACACTCTTCTTTATTTTCTTTCAACACATATATATTATTCTTTTTCCTTATGCCTTTAGCCACCACGTGTCCTGAGTTTACAAAATTTATCTTACAATCTTTGGAAGTGAACACCACTTCACATCCTCTGTCACACATTTGACTTATATTGAGAAAATTATGTTTCATCCCATCTACAAGCAGAACATCCTGGGCTTTTCCTTTACCATTACTCAAACTCACCATCCCTTTACCCTTGATTTTAACTGGTTCATCATTTCCAAAGGTCGCATTTCCTATTTTTCTTTTACTTATAGATTGAAACTTATCCTTGTCTCCAGTCATGTGATTGGAACATCCACTGTCTATATACCAGGGATCTTTTTTTTTTTGAGCTGAAAGTACTATACCACATTTTTCACTATATTTCCTTTTCCATGTGCTAGCATTTCTAGCTAAGGATTTTATCCTTGGATCTTCTTTGTAATTCTTCAAATGGAATTTTGCAGCTTTGTGGCCAAAGTTATGACAGTTATAGCATTCGAGCTCATTGTTCAATAGGTCAAAGTGATTGGTTCAACTTTGTCTACTCATTGGTTGTTTAGTTCTATGTTGCAAAGATTGTTTATTTCTTGATCTCCTCAGTTGCATATCTCTAAAATTAATTTGACAATTTGCAATCTTATGACCAAAATTAGAGCAGTAAAAACAATAACCATGGAAGAAATTTTGGTACTTGAAGGATGGCCTTCTTCTTGGAATTTGTTTCTCCAGCTTCCGATCTTTTTTTTTTATCAAGGATCATCTTGTATTTATTGGCTCTTGGTGGCAGAGTACTCACATGGTCTAACTGTCTACTGACTTGGAACTTGATCATATTTACTGACTCTTTGATTTCTCGTTGTTTTCTTCTTGAACCACTTACATAGCCTAAAACAGTATTCAACAAAGGAAATCTTTGTTTTCTTAGAATGTCATTTAATTCTGCTGAGGCTTTAATGCTTGGAAGATTTTGGAGATAAAATTCTTTAAACTTCTCCATCTCTTTTCTGGTTCTTACTACCTCTTCTTCCAAGGCTTCACATCTTTCCTTCTTCTCTGATAACTTTTGTTTCAGAATTTCCTCTATTTTCTTTGCATCTTCTAATTCCACTTTTAGCAGGACAAATTCTTCATCAAGTTTTCATTGTCTTTCTCGAATTGTATCAACAATTGTTTTTTCTTTTTCTTCTTAAATATGAGTCTAGAAATTTCTTGTAGAGCATTGATCAGTTCTCCTTCCAAGTCAACCATAGCTTCTTAATCATTAAAATGAATTCCTGTGTTTTTATTATCATAATCCTCTTTGTCCATAAGCATAAAGTCATTAACCTTATCTTCACAAATTGAATCACTATCTGTGTCTCTTGAAGAGTCATCATTGTTTACACATAAACTTTTATTTTTATCAAATCTCTTGGATTTGTACTTCTCTTCACCTTCAATGTTTTGGTCCTTCTTCTTTTGTGGACACTTAGATGCAAAGTGACCTATGTTTCCACAGTTAAAACATTTGAAGGGAAACTTGCCTTGGTACTTGCCTGATCCTTTCTTTAGTCTTCTCACAAATTTTTCTTCAATTTCATCAGGCTCAGAATCCTCATTCTTATTTTCTTTAAATGATGATTCTCTAGAGGTGGGTTTATATTTACCTATCCTTATTTCATAAGAAAACAGAGTTCCTAGGAGTTGGTCAGTAGGCAAAGTTTTAAGATCATTATGTTCTTCTATAGCAGAGACCTTTGGGATGAACCTATCTGGAAGAGATCTCAAAATTTTCTTAACTAAAGAGGCTTCCTCAATTTTTTCACCGAGTCCTTTCATTGCATTTACTAGTTCTTCAACTCTCAAAAAGTAATTCCCAACAATTTCATCCTCCTTCATCTTTATTTGTTCAAACTGTAATATGTAGGTTTGAATCTTGACATCCTTTACCTTATCATTACCTTCATAATTGTTAATGAGTTTGTCCCACATTTCTTTGGCAGATTCTAAGTGCATAAACTTTACAAATTCTTCTTTTGAAATCCCACTTAGAGTAGCATCCATATCCTTAGCATTGAAGCTGCATTCTAGCTTTTCATCCTTAGAATCTAGTACGACTCACTTTACATAACCAGTCTCTACCACATCCCAGACATCTGCACCTAAATCCATTATGTAGGTTCTCATCCTAAATTTCCAGAAGGAAAAGTTTGTTCCATTGAATAGGGGGGCCTTATTAGTTGAAGTTCCTTCATGGATAGTCATGTCTAATATCTATGATCTACCCTTAGATAAGAGGAACCCACTCTGATACCAATTGTTAGACAACTGAGAGGGGGGGGTGAATCAGTTTTTATTGTGCTTAAACAATTATACCCATTTTAAACTCATTACAGAATACTCAATGATGATCACAATAATTCAGGGAAGTAAGAAATAGAATATTCACAATCAATAACACACATGAAGTATATAGAGACATATATTCCTAAGGAAACCCATAAAGGGATAAAACCTCTTCGACTTAATATGATAAGTAGTCTTTATTTTCTATACATTATCATTATTATGAGAACCCACTCTTTGTGAGGCTACCACCTCTATTTTACAATATGCAATTTGTTGCGAGCACCAACTCTCTAGTTTCTCTAGCACCCACTAGAAGGAAGCACCAACTCCTTGATTGTTCCAACTCCAACTGGATGGAAGCACCAACTTCCAGTCACACAGGAACCAACTTGTATAACAAAGAATAATGGTTCTCCCTTGCACCACCCTACCACCCTGGTTTTTCTGGATGCAACCAAATGGAAGCTACAACCTTTTGTGTTCAAGAACCCACTTGAAACTCTGAGGACAACAGTACTCCCTAGAACCACCCTACCACCCTGAGATATAAATATTTGCTTCCCAAAATTTATTACAATGATACAACATTTAGTAATGAATTACCAATTTCATCATTGTTTTTCTACACTTCTATGCTATGCCTACATCAGTGTCTTTCTACTTGCATCTTCTTTCTCTTTATGCTTTGTGCACCATGTCCATTCTATGCGCTATGCCTCCCCTCTGCACTTTCTCACTATGTTCATGTTGTGTTCCTCATTACATACAATTCAACTTGTTTTTCACAGAAACAAAAACCTTCCTCTATCTCAACATCTTTCTTTTATTCATGCTCTCATCACCTGGTACACTCTACATCTCCAATGCTCAATGTTGGAATCTTAGAACACTCAATAGCCATGATTCCAACACTCAAGAACAATGATTCAGTCGCTCAGGAACAATGATTCAGTTAGTGTAATTGAATCATAAATGATCAAGAAATCACGAGATGAAATAATGTTGGCCCTTGGGTATGGAAGTAAGTGAATATTAAGGAAGAAAAGACAGAATGTGAACTGTGTGGAAGACATAGTGACTGATACTGGGTCGAAGTGAGTAGAAGAGAAGAAAATATGGAGTGAAATAAGAGTAAGAAAGTGATATCGAGGATGACAGATCAACAAGGAAGACGGATCATTGACAACTTAGAAAGAGAAAAAAGACATCGTTGGATGCTTTGGAGCACCGCACAAAAAGGAAGGAAGGATAGGCTAGCGAAGCCCTGAAAACACAGGTCAAAATGACCTAGCATTTTAGACACCTAGGGTTTTGGTATCTAGGGTTTTGACACTTATGTTTCGGCCTAAGGTTGTCGGTGAGTCATTTTAATGTATATATAAGAACCTAGATGAGGGAAGAGGGGTCGGTGAAGAGTCCCAAGTTTTTTGTTGTTATGAGTGATTATTGTAGTGAGAGCGAGAAGAATTGAGAAGTGAGGGAAGTATGTGTTGTAATATCTTCAGTTGGGTGCAACGATCAACCCTGCAGCTGGGTGCACAGGGAGGGAAGATGGAGAGAAAGATAGAAGATCTGCTAGCTAAGAGCGCATATAATAACTGTATGTTGTCATCTTAATATATTATAAAGAATAATTATATGGATGTATCCCTAGGGAGAGGGTGAACCATGTATATCTTGGTGTTGTGTGTGATTAATGTTTTTTTCTCTTGTTCTTGATATACTTCTATTCCATTACTATGTTAGATCTGACAGATAAATGTACGAGGTGGGACTAAGTTGATAACTAACATCTAGATGTTGTGTTGTTCTTGTATTGGATCCACTTTGTATTCTCTTGGTTGTAGACATATGTGTCCTGCAACCCCCCATAGCTACTTCGGGTGAGACTGCATCTGCCTCGCAGGTGTTTCCGAAATGGACAGTAGTTAGGGATTGTTGGTGCACTCTTGGAGTTGAACCATGGGTATTCTCATTTGCCAACAAACAACAACCCTTCAATCAAATTCAATTTGATCAGCATTGTTGGATTATACTCTGAGGTGGATCCTGGCAATGCTAGCTCCTTCCCCTAACTTCCGTTGATGTGATCATGGGTGATGCTATCATGTGACCATGAGATTGTGGGCGTGGCCAAAGGTGGTTTGAGGGAAACCTGCAATTCACTATGAGCCTTCACGCATCCTTTCTCCAAAACCATGGTTTCGATTATGGCCTGTTCACGAAAAATTAAGACACGAGCATGTTCTGGCCCTACAATGTGATGGGACCGTCGATCTCACTCTCTTGACGGTGCTCCTGAAATGATGGTTCATATCTATCCACTCAAGTCTGTGGATCATATCTACCCTTCCTAAATCAATGACTGAGATTTACTTCGTGAGTCGGGCTCTAGGAATTTCAAATCTCAAACCTTGTTTTTCCCATATGCCAAACTTCCAGAGTTGAAAATCCATTGATGTGTGTCCCTCTCGGATCAATGGTCCTCATTCACTTTGGGAATTTTATCTTTCAACCAGATCAATGGTTTTGCGTTCCCTTTCTTGATCAACGGTTGAGATCTTCTTCGGGTCTCCGGACTTCTGAAATCTCAAGTCTCAAACTTTACTTCCCCTCGAAGTATGCAGATTACTACCACATGTCCTTGCTGACGTGCTCTACCACATGTACTTGATGTTGTGGTTTTCCACATGTCCTTGCTAAGGTGGTATGTTGACGTGGTTGAGACATGTAGGCAGTGTAGTGGAGTGTGGAGGCAGAGCCCTGTAGTGGAGTGTGACGTGTAGCGGGTAGTGGAGTGTGACGTCAGAGCATGGAGGTGGTATGTATGAGTGGTTTGGTGGTTTAATCAGTGGGGGGTTATTCGGTAAGTGGTAATGAGTGAGGGGGGCGACAATTTATTTCAGCTCTCTAGATCTCTGGGCTTCGGGTATTTCAGTTCTCAAACTAAAATTATCGAAGTGATTTCTCCGGAGCGTAACCTCCTCACATATTTAGACCCGAAACAAATGTTGTTCAGGTGATCGAGATCTCAGATCTCAGCACTTTCTTATCCTATCCTTCCACTTAAAGTGATCCAATGGTCATCACATTTTATCTAGATCTGATGGTCCTTATTCATTTTGAATTTCAAGCTTTGGGTATCTCAACTTTCAAGTTTCCAATTCTTTCGAAGTGAGATTCCTCAAAGTTTGAGATGTCGCACCACCTTTCCACCTCAATGATGGATGGCCCCAAATAATTTTGGGACTTCAAAAATTTGGTAAGATCCCTCTCTTGTGACGCAGCACGCATCCGCAAGCACGTCCACTCACAGGATATTCTCCTTTCACACGGCCCGAAGAACTACAATGGTTCTTCTATTTCCCTATCGGGAAATCTGCAACCATAGACTACTCTCACACGATCCCCTCTTCTACTTGAGAGATCGAACTTCACGACTTCGCGAGGTCAGTGGTTGAGCATTAGACTCTCTCGAACCCCCGAATGCCGATACAAGTCAACGCTGACCCTTCCTTTCTGTATCTGGACTTGCTCTATCGCGATTTCACCACTCGCAATGTCAAACACTCCATTTCCCCGACTGTCGAACCCCGATATGTCGATTACTCGACACACGCGCAAGTTGACTTTTCCACACCCTGTCACCTCGTCGGGATTTTGGATTTCACTATATCGTGAATCCTGATGTCGATGTTTTGGGATCTCTCACTGTGAAACCCTGATGTGGTGTGCCACCTGTCCACTCACCGACTCTACTGTGGCCCCACACTATTCTTGTACCTGTCGAGATATCGCGTATCGCAATATCGCGATTCCCGTTGCAATATTTCAGAGATTCGATCCACGAAACCCCGATACACGATATGCATAGTGATCCAACAACCCTTGTGGCTCAGATCAATGGCTCTGCCCCTCCTGAGATTTTAGCCTTTAGAGAATATGACTTTGTATTTCCCTTGCACCTCCAGAAGATCTAATGGCCCCGGATTATCGCGGATTCCCCTCGGAGAATTCTAACCGTCCGTTCCTTTCTTGATGATTCCTACAAATGATCAAGTGCTCCTCTGCGAACTTGTCCACCTGTGTGCCAACTTGCGATGCTTCTTACAGACTTCCAGTCACAGATTCCCTGTGTTTCCCTTCAATGGGTTTGAAGGCCTTACCCTTCCTCATCTTTCTTACGACCTTCAAGTCCTTCAGAAAAGCTCTTGCATGCACTCCTTGCGGAAAACCTTCAACCACGTCTAAGTGTTGAAGTCCCTTGACTCTGCGCACACCTACAACAACAGTCCTTTGATGTTCACTCATGTTCGCAACCCTGAGACTTTTTCCCCAACCTACACACTCCTTTCACGGCTCCTATTCTCAACTGAACCTTTGGGATGAACGAGAACAAAATCTATCTCTATTTGAACCCTCTGTCAATGCACTCCTTGTGGACACTTCAACTGCACTCCTTGCAGGAATTCTCTGGCTCAAATAGAGAAACAATTGAAACTCATTCCTTCTTCCTTTCAGAATTCAAACTTAAACATGAAATCATATACATAGCATATATAAGCAAATGTATAATAGGAAGCAAACATTCATGAGCATATCAACATCAATACACAAAGAACAGACACAAAAACCATGAATTTGAATCAAACTCTTTGTATTAATTCAAATATCAGTACATGGGTGTTCTTACATAGCTCTCTGCATGCTCTTGCTCTCCTTTTGATAATGTTACAAATGCACAATGAGGGTGTCTATATCCCATTTCCCTCTTGCGCTCTAAACTGTCTAATCTAGAATTAAATTCTATCTACTTTACATTAACTATCTTAAATGCCTTCTACCTACTAAGGACGAGAGCAATCTGCTCAAGGTCCATTGACATTATACATGTGTGCCTTCATTAAATATCCACATTAATGTTCGTGCATCAAATCCAAGAGAAACGCAAAATTTGTGTTGCCTCGTCCAGCTGTCCTTTGGCTTCCACGCTGGCTCGCTTGATGTGGGAGATGCTCATGCATCATCTTGTGTATGTAAAGCACTAAGACTCGCACACCTTGATTTGACCGGACGATTGTTGGTCCTTTGGATCAATTATCCAACGACCATTGTCGCTCTTCCTCCTGAGCTTTCTCACCTACTGTTGTTCTATTTTCCATCGTCGTTGCTATTCTTGCCATCAATGACAAGCAAACTCTTCATGTAAAACATGCCAACATAAGAGGCATGGACCAATAAATTAATTAACACTTCCACATATATGGTTTTCCTAAAAAAAATAAAAAACTTCAATTGGTGAAATATCTCACAGTAACTCATATTTGAAGGGTTTGATTTTATATTGCAAACATCAATACAAAATGATATGGATGTTGTCTCTATATCTATGCCAACTAATGGTGTATGGAATATTTTTGGTATCTTCATATTTCTAACCAAAGTTTCTAATATTAATTTATTTTGGTTGTCATTGTAAATGGTGAATTGGTGTTCCCTTCAGGCACATTTGTTAGTAGAAGAGGTCTCACTTTCCATGGGCTATTCTATTTCCTCTTAATGGACCTTTCTAGTGATGATATTAACACTAGATTTCATGGCAATGATATATTTCACCTATTTGTGGGATTTGGTGGTGTTGAGGATGAATCAAAGCATGGGGAATTTATCTCACCTGAATTATGATTATGTAGTATGAAATTTTTCATTGTTGCATGAAGGGATTTACTGGGCATCACACCACTTTCTCGTGTCCTTATTCAACTTTCCATTATTATTTTCTTGTGTCTTTGACTCATTGTATTAAGTATATTTTTTTATTTTTATCCTTTGTTCTAAGAGTTAGAGCCATGTTTACCCTTTTTCCAACCCTAAAATATTTCTTACCATTTTTCCAAACAATTTACTCAATATTGATGACATAACGGTAAGTGGATCCCATTGGAGAGATTCCCATAAAATCTAGTTTTTTTATGTGTCTATGTAGGTCATTGCATTATTTTAGAACCAATTTATATTTGGAGTCCATACTATCCATTTTTATTTCCACTATATGAAAGGTGTTGGTGTACTTTTCCATAGTGTGATATTTCCCTTGGTGCAAGGTTATTCATCTCATGTACTATGATTTATATTTTTCCATAGGTAAATGATACTCATTGAGGAAATAGACAAAATGTTTCCAACTGGGTTTTGTCACATACATTTTATAACCATCTACCATGTGTTGCACATAGTAAGTGTATCACCAATATTTGACATCAAGAAGAGGCTTGGAAGTTTGAAGGTATATTTATAACTATTGGAAAAGTGAAGAACAAATAAATAGACCTCAAGAATATTTAACTCTCTCTCTAAAGTATATATGTCTATTTCTCCTTCAAATAAAAGCATATAGAAATTAGCATTTACCTTGAAGGGTGTATTTTCTCCAAAATAACTACTTATTGAATGTGTCTCTATTGTTATCAAAAGTCACCAAAATATTTTGGTGAAATGATCCATCACCTCATCCCTCTCACTCAAGGGATTCCTCAAGTAATAAATTGATAAGATCTCTTACATTGTCATATTTATTTACTTTGTAAATCATTAGAGGTAACTTTTTAACTATTTTCTTGGTAAATAAGAAATATCTTATGGTTTATTTGGCTTGAATTACCTTCTACTTAGAGTTTTATGTATGCATGATGGTTGCATTAATCGGTTCTAAACTCTTGTAGTTCAAAATACCCTAGAGTATTTTCTATGAATTTATGATACTTCCCTTCGGAATTGTGGGATGCATTCAATGTGGATGGAATGGATCAAACATCAAATTTCTTTACATATATTAGTGTGGACATGGGATAAGCACAAATATGTGCTAGGGTCCTCTAAATGGACATGAGAATCTTGTTAATTTTTTTAGTACCATTAAATTCCATAAGTCTGGCTTCACGATCCAACCCTTTTGTGACTTGGAAGTGGTAACTTAGAAAGTGTCTAGTTTCCCTTTGTTCAAAATCAAAGAACTAATTTAATTAGGTCATTTCCCTATTGATTTACATTCAAAGTCATTCAAATATTTGTATTTTAATGTAGTTTATTTTTAGGATCCTGAAGGCTAGTTGGGTATTGTAAGTTTTAAACCTGTGAAGTAAAGAAATGTATATAGATTCTTAAGAAAAAAAAAATTTAATCAATGGCTCATTCACATAGTACACAGAGATTTATATCGGAAACCCTCAACCAGGAAAACCTCTCTTATACTCATTATATTGAATTTCACCATTCACTATACAATATATACAATGTTTTTAGGTATTCTGTAGATACCAAAACCCTAATCCCTAAAACTGGGATTCTTTTTAGTAAACCGCTAAAAATTTCCAAAACCGCCAAAAAAAAAAAGAATTCAGGGCGCTGCCCTGAATGCTGTGCGTAACCGGTGGAGGGCATACCTGCACCCCCCTAGGAAAGCACCTGGCGTACACGGCACAAAAAAATCACTACTACGAGGGATCGTCAGACGCAATTTTCATATCTGATGTGCCCACACACACACATGCAAAGAATATAACACATACCCAACATTCTCCCACTTGTTGTTTTCTTTGAATCCAGGGGTCCAAGGGATTATATAGTTAACAATCTAGGGAAACAATGACCATTGTTACTCTACACCAGGATAAATTTTATGTGCTCACAGACTTTGTCAATGAATCTGCAACATTCTTCAAAGTGTCAACCTTTGCCAGCAACACCTTCTTTTCCTCAACCATGTCTCTCACAAAGTGATACTGAACATCAATATGCTTTGTCTTTGAATGATAAGCAGGGTTCTTTGCCAAGAAGATTGCACTCTGACTATCACAATATAATATCACTACTATTTGTACCAACCCAATACCTGAACACAATATTTGTAACAATACTACTTCCTTGCTTGCATGAGTGGCTTCCATGTATTCAACTTCTGTAGTTGAGAGTGCCACTACAGCCTGTCTTTTGCTCATCCAGATGATTCTCCTCCAAATAGGTTAAACACATACCCACTTGTATATCTTCTGCGATCCATATCTCCAGCCCAGTCTTCATCAACAAATCCATGTATTTCCAACACTCTATCCAATACTGGTCTTCCTTGCTAGCACAATCCATAACTAGTAGTGCCATGCATATACCTGAAGACCCTCTTTACTATTGTCTAATGCTCCTTCCCTGGTTTTGACATATACCTACTCAAAAATCCCACTGCATGTGCAATGTCTGGTCTAGTACAGACCATTGCATACATCAAACTGCCAACTGCACTGGCATATGGAACATGGGACATGCCCTCTTCTTCTTCTTGTGTCTTGGGACACTGATCTGCAGATAACTTTACACCTATAGGAATAGGGACTTTGACTGGTTTACTTCCATGCATATTAAACCTATGCAATATTGTCTCAACATATTTTCTCTGATTCAACCAGAGTTTCTTGTTTGCACGATCTCTTTTAATCTCCATTCCCAGAATGAAGTTAGCAGCAGCGAGATCCTTCATGTCAAATTTGGAGGATAGCTGTGATTTCACTTCCTTGATAACATCCATGTTATTTCCAACCAAAAACATGTTATCAACATACAACACTACATCAATGAAGTGATTATCAACCTTCTTGGAATATATACAATGATTGGCCTTACTTCTTACAAATCCCAATCCAAGGATGTATGTGTCAAACTTTTGGTACCACATCCTAGGTGATTTCTTTAGACCATATAGTGACTTATTTATCTTATAGACCAACTCTTTCTTTCCCTTCACTACAAAGCCTTCTTGATGCTTCATGTAGATTTCTTATTCCATATCCCCATGTAGGAATGTTGTCTTCACATCCATCTGTTCCACTTCAAGATAAAAAGCAACAACAATAGATAAAGAAATATAATAGAAGTTAACATAGCAACAAGAGAAAAAATCTCACCAAAGTCAATTCCCTCTACCTAGGAATAACCTTTTTCTACTAACCGAGCTTTGTATTTCTCCACTTTACCTTGTGAATTCAACTTCTTCTTAAACAACCATTTTCTACCAATAGATTTTCTTCCAGCTAGAAACTCAACTATATCCCATGCCTCATTCTTATCCAAGGCATCCATTTCTTAAACCATGGACTTCTTCCAGAGTTTACTATCCTCTGAATTCACTGCTTCCCTGATAGTTCTGGGATCATCATCAGTAATAGATAAAGCAAAATTGGAACGGTAAACAAGTGGACTATACCTTTTTGGTTGCCTTTTATCTCTCACTAATCTCCTCAATATTGGGGTATGAGGTTCTTCTTCTTCTTCTTCAGCTTCCTCTTCTTCATATGATTCATATTTTGCATCATCCAACTCAAGCT
>ML781105.1:816598-830041 GCA_009831015.1 Picea engelmannii | reverse complement strand
TTCCTTGAAAAATCATCTATGAATGAAACATAATACACAGATTTACCTAGGGATGGAACAGGAATAGGTCCAAACACATCACTGTGTATCAACTCTAAGATCCCCTTTGCTCTTGTAGCACCAGATGGGAATCTTACTCAATTATGTTTACCATATATGCAATGTTCACAAAAATAAAAATTTAGAGTGCAATTAGACATACCTTCAACCATATCTTTACCATGTAGTGTTCGAAGGCCCTTTTCTCCAATATGTCCCGGTCTTTTATGCCACAGCATGGTCTTCTTTCCAGGGACAATATTGGTCGTGTCTTCTTTATTTCTCTATTCAGGGACAACAGAACTGTTACACCCATTAGTATAATTTCTTCCCAAAAACTTGTACAGAGTTCCACACCGAACTCCCTTCATCAACACCATTTCTCCTCATACCATCTTCCAAGTGTTCTTTCCAAATATAGTATCCACTCCTGCATCATCCATATTGCTTACAGATATTAGGCTCCTAGATAGTTTTGGAATGTGCAGAACCCCAGGGAGAGTTCTAATCCTTCCATCTTTTATAAGCAACTCAACCCTTCCACATCCCAAGATTTTTGTTGTCGAGTCATCTCCTAGGAATACATCAACACCATCGTATTTTTCATATTCAGAGAACCACTCCCTGTGAGGAATCATATGGAATGACGCACCTGATTCGATCAAACATACATCATAGTATACATGTGTACTTGTAGATGCCAGGTAAACATCACCTCCTTCTTCAGTGGAGGTTTTCGTCTCTGTGGAAGAGGTACTATCAGATCCCTTTGGTTTTTCAACCTTCTTAGACTTGCAATCTTTCTTATAATGCCCTGTTTTACCACACTTCCAACATTTCCTCAAAGATTTTCCTGGAGACTTAGATCTACTTGTAGATTTAGATCTCCACCCCGAAGGCTTACCAGGGTTCCTGCCTTGGGTACACCCTCTTACAAATAAAGAATCTGTGCTATGACTATCCATGTTTTTCCACCTCATCTCTTCAGATAACAAGGATGAAACTACATCCTCATACTTCAATGTAGATTGAGTGGTACTACCAATTGCTACATCCAGATTATCCCAAGAGTTTGGCAAAGAACATAACAAAGTAATACACTTATCTTCTTATGCAATCGTAATATCAACAGAGACAAGTTGACTTACCAGAGTATTAAACACATTTATATGTTTTGTCACAGAATCTCCATATTCCATCCTATGATGATACAAATTATTTAGAAGAAACAACTTGTTTACCAGGGACTTTGATTGATACAAATTCCCCAACTTATCACATAGTTCCTTGGTTGTAGATTCTCTAGAGACATTCAACATAACCAAATCTACTAGGCAGAGTCAAATAGTACTCCTTGCTCTTTTGTCCAACTTCTCCCAATCTTCCTTCGACATACCAATACTTGGTGTGCTAGTAGTTTGTGTACTAGTAGGTTGTGTACCAATAGCCTGTCTGCTAGTAGACGGTGTACCAGTAGGTTGTGTACCAGGATCCACAACGATCCATTGTTCTTTTTCTACAAGAAGGTCCTCCACCTTGAGATTCCATAGCTTAATTTTTTTACCATTGAACTTCTCTATCTCGATTCTATATGAGCTCACCATTCCTCTTTCTATACTCAAATGTCCACTACAAAAGCTTCCACTAAACCCAGGTTTATCACAGACCCAAGATAAACTTGATCTATCAAGACCAAGCCAAACCCTCAACAACAAAGGCATCCCTCTGAAGCCAAAAATGAGCTATGATACCACATGTAATTTTTAAAACTGTGAATTAAAGCAATGTATATAGATTCTTAAGAAAAACAGAATTTAATCAATGGCTCATTCACATAGTACACAGAGATTTATACCGGAAATCCTCAACCAAGAAAACCTTTCTTATATTCATTATATTGAATTTCACCATTCACTATACAATATATACAATGTTTTTAGGTATTCCGTAGATACCAAAACCCTAATCCCTAAAACCAGGATTATTTTTAGTAAAACGCTAAAAATAGCAAAAACCGCCAAAAACAAAAAATTGGGTGTTGCCCCGAACGTTGCGCGTAACCAAGGGGGGCATACCTACCCCCCCTAGGAAAGCACTCAGTGCACACAGCACAAACAGAGCACTACTACGAGGGATCATCAAATGCAGTTTTCATATCTGACATGCCCCCACACACACATGCAAAGAATGTAACACATACCCAACAGGTATGTTCAAAATAATGATTTTTGAGCTAGCCTATTGGGTGTGTTCAAAATACAATTTTTTAAAGGAACCTGATGGCCTCTTGAGAATGTTCAAAAGCATGATTTCCAAATTGTCTTGATGGCTTCTTGGGCAAGTTCAAAAGATCATTTTTGGAAGGCGTCCAATGGCCTATCATTCATGTTCAAAAGAATGAATTTTGAACTAACACATTGTCTTATAAAGAAATATTGAAAGATTGTTTTTCAAGGGATCCCAATGGCATATTGAGGATGTTAGAAAGAATGATTTTTGAACTAACTAATGGCTTTCTGATTCAGTTCAAAATATCATTTTTCAAGGAGTTCAATGGCCTGTCAAACGTGTTTGAAATAATTAATTTTGAACTATCTTGATGGCATATCAGGTGATCTTGAAAGATAATTTTTCAAATAATCCTAATGGTTGATTAGGTATGTTTCAAAGAGTACTTTTTGAACTAGCTTGATGTCCTATTGAGTGATTTTGGAATATTGATTTTTGAAGGATCCTAATGGCTTATTGATCATGTTCAAAAATCATTTCAAAAGAAGGAGAATGCTATTTAAAAGGATCCCAATTTCCCACTACTCATGTTCAAAATATTGTTTTTCACAAAGGCCGAATGGCCTATTAATTCAGTTGAAAAAAGCATCTTTCAAAAGTGCCTAGTTTCTTATTAGTTGAGTTTGAAAGATACAACTTTGGAAATTTCTCAGTGGGATATTAGTCAAATAAAAAATATGTATCTTTCAAAGAATTCTAATGTCCTATCAGGAAGGAACATTCAAATATTGTCTTATTCGAATAAGGTGAGGCATTACATGTGGTTTTAAACACACAATGATTGAATCCTCTTATTTTAATGTAAAACAATTAATGAACCCCAAATGATTAATATTTATGAGAAATGTGTAATGTGTGAGTGTTTTTGTGTGTGTAGAGAGAGAGAGAGAGAGACCTCTCACTCAAAAGGTCTATCGAAGGGATGGATATGTGACATCATTGGGATAGCTTAAGTGGTTGAGTTATTTGAGGTTCATATAAGAGATCTCAAGGTCAATACCCTAGGTAGGTTTCATTTTTTGCGTGACACACTTGATGTCCCTTCCAAGTTAAGAATTATAATCAATATCAATAGGTTTACATTGGGCACCATCCATGAAATGTGGGGAAGTACTTGGGGGTTTCCTGATAAGGTTTTCCTTGAAACGTTTGTGTGTGTGTGTGTTTATTTCAAGGAAATATGTTGATTATTTGGGTTGGTTGTCATTGATTTCAACCCTTGAAGAAAGTTTTGTAGCGAAATCTAGTAGCAGAAAGGTTTGGGTAATGGAACCAAGATTGTTTGATGTATAATGGTATGAGTTTTAATATATTTGAAGGTAAGACTATTCTAGATGGATAGTACATGTCATTCCATTTTTGGTGGTACATGGAATGTCACATAACTCCTCATGGTTAGAGAGTTATGGCCATGTGAAGTTGGAGAACCCTCATGAGTCATCTAGAAGCCTCAAAAGGTCAAAGTAAGTCAAAGTGGTTTAAGATGGTTAGAAGGTAACCCCTTGAGGAAGAAATTAATTAAATAACAAATTGAAGTTATGAGTGTACTATAAGTCAAAATGGATACAAAAGAAATTATTTAAATAATAAATTTAATGGAGAAATTACTAAATGGACAAGTGGTTGGAAGTGGTTTAGCCCTAAAATAAGGAAAGTGGTTTAAGAGATTTTAGAAGGTAAATAATAAAGTGAAGTGATCAGTGTACTATAATTCAAAGTGGATACAAAATAAATTATTTAAATAATAAAGTTAATGGAGAAATTACTAAGTGTACAAGTGGTTAGAAGTGGAATAACCCTAAAATAAGGAAAGTGGGTTAAGATGGTTAAAAGGTAACCCCTTGAGGAAGCTACATGAAAGTATAAATAAGAGGCAAGGCTCTCTCATTTTAATTGCACTTGAGCATATTGAATATCTACAAGTGACTGAGGTAACCAAAGGATATCTAATCCGAATTTCAAAGGGAAGGTGAAGTAAAGAAGGATGAAATTCAAGGGAGGATAAATTCTTTTGATGATGCTTTATAAGGTATGTTATTTACAGATCATCCACCATTTTTCGCAATAACGTTTTTTCTAGAATGATTCAGACCATGAAATTGAGAGAATGTTGAGAAAACATATCCAAGTAACTATGATAAACATTTCATATTGTGGGTCGTTGTATTTTTGGAGTTACACTCCGTGGAAAATAGGGCTTGTGGCTAGTCCTGATACTAGTCTAAAACAAGTGTTTCGGGTAAAAACGTCATAACTTCTTCATAACAGATCCAAATTCAGTAAGACAAAATGTATTGATTAGAGTACATTCTATAGTATTGCGTGTAACATGTTTATATCCATACAACAAATATTCCATGCGGGGCACACTCTACAAGTTCTCTCTCTAGAATGAGCCAAAATTCAACAAGGTATGTCGTTTTTGATATAACTCATTTTATGAGAGGTTCCAAGTAGTGAAACTTGGATAAATTACATGAAAGACATTGAAGAACATTGTGTACTATTTTCAGATCTTTATTCATTACAGGTACATAGTTATTATTATTTCAAGTTAGGGTTGTTGACTAATCCAAAATTCGTCATGTGAGACTAAAGTAAAGTTTGATGAAAATTCTAGTCTCTTGTTGCTAAAGTTAAAGAAGGTTTGTAGGTATGTAATCATATACACCAACTCTATTACAAAGTTACAAATTGGATTTGGATGATGAAATTAATGAGGGATTTTGGTTGAGGTACATGTTGGGTACATGGTTGAGACAAGTACTTGATAAGTTGGCACATACATGAGGTGTATAGTTCATGATATTGGTACATATTGATGAGTCATAGTTGAAGAGTAGTTGATGCATGATTGGTACATACCTGGTACATTGTTGGAGACACTTGTTAGTATTATTGTTGACACATGGTTTATGGATTATGTAGCATATTTGTCTTGGTATATTATTAGAAGCACATATTATTCTTGCTAATGATTATGAGTTATTGTGTTATGCTTCATTGATGCACATCTTGGTGACATTGTGCATATGGTTGAGCGTTGTATTAATGATTGATCTTGGTGAGTAGATCTAGTTTGGTTGATAATATTGATGAGAGAGGTTGTTGTGATAGGTTGTTTAGACAGTTTATTGTGACATGTTATTTATACAAGTTTGGTGCATGGTTGATGCATTTGTTTATGGTACAGGTTGAGGTACAGGTTGATGTATGGTACATGTTGGAACAAGTTATTGGTATAGGTTGTTACAGGTTGTTTGGTACAGGTTCGTGCATGGTTGATGCACTTTTTTATGGTACAGGTTGATTACCGGTTGATTGGTGCAAGTTTACAGCAGTATATCTCACAGTGATAGTGTGACAGTGGTTCCATCATTATACTTTTATTTAAGGGTGGTTGGATGAGTCAAGGAGAGGTGGTTGTAGCCACATTCCAGTTTTATCCAGAGAACATAGGGGGTTGTAGCATCCTTTTGGTTGTATCAATAGAATTGGGGAGTTGGAGCTTCCCTCAAGTTGTAGCCTGAAAATAGGGGGTTGGAGCCTCCTTCCAGTTGCAATTGGAAAACAAAGGAAGTTGGTGCTTCCAATGAATGTAATTCTTAAAGACATATACGAAAAAACATTATGTGGTTTTCTCCCTCTTTGGGTTTCCATGTAAAAACATTGGTGTACTATGTATGTGTATGATTGCTCATTTGTTCATTGTTTATTTACTCTACAACTATTGGATGATAATTCTACATTGATATAACACTTGCGTTTTGTGGTTAAAAAGGATTATTTCTCTATTATTGATTCACCCCCCCTCTCAGTAATCCAAAAATTGGTATCAAATCTGATTCCTTCAAGAATCATTTTAACCACTAAAAGATAGATCATGGATAGCAACAACATGTATAAGCATGGAATGCCATAGTTTGATGGATATAAGTATGCATTTTGGAGTAGAAGGATGAAAACATATATATAGGAACATGGATTTGAAATTTGGCAATCTATAGTAGATGGATACAAAGAACCAACAGTTCCACCAATAAGTGAAAGAGAAATAAAACTCGGTCAAAATAATTCCAAAGCCACAAATGCACTTCTAAATGCTCTTGGTGAATCGGTATACACCAAATTTATGTATTGTAAATCCGATAAAGATATTTGCAAAAAAATTCAAAATAGTTATGAATGAGATTCAAAGGTCAAAGCACCAAAGCTTCAAACTTATAGAGGTCAGTTCGAACAACTAAAGATGAAGAAAGATGAGAATATTGCAGCTTACTTCTTATGAGTCAATGAAACAGTAAATGAAATCATAGGATTGGGAGAAGAAATTAAAGAATTTGTAATTGTTCAAAAGGTACTAAGATCTCTTTCTATGATATTTGATCCTAAGATATCAACACTAGAAGAAAGAGAAGATCTAGACTCAATAATCATGGACGAACTACATGGAATATTCACGGCATATGAAATGAGAACTGAACAGGAAAATCTAAATATAAAATAAGCAAATTTCAAAGCATCCAAAAGGTCAAAGAAAAAGGGAAAGAAAAAAGAAAAAGAACATAACAACAACAGTGACATCTCGGAAGATGATGAAGAAATGGCCAATTTTCTTAAGATATTGAACAAGGGAACAAACTATAGATATAAAGGTAAGCTTCCATTGATTTGTTTTAATTGTGATGGTTTTGGCCATTTTGCTAAAAACATTCCTCATAAGAAAAATAAGGGGAATGATGTAGATTACTCAAATAGAAAACAAACATATAAAGGCAAAGGAACCACAAAGAAAGTTTTCAAGAAACACTTATGCAACAAAGAATACATCTCCTCATCAGATGAAGACGAAGTTAGTGACAATGAGACAAAAAGAGTTCTATTCATGGTAGTATAAGACTCTGATAAAGAAGACACTGAAGAAGAATATGAAGAGGCATAAGTTGACTACCGAGAATAATTGTTGACTGCCATAGAAATTATAAGAAGAGAAAAGAGGAAAAACAAGAAGCTACAAGCAGAACTAGACAAGAAGGAAGACACTCAAGAACTAGAGCATATCTTCATGGAATTGAAGGTTCAAATAGAAGAATATAAAAGAATCGAAGTATCACTCAAAGAACAGTTAGAAGAAAGATACATGATCATTGGAAATTTGGAGGTAGAGATTGTCACATTGAGAAAGGATCTTCAAAAGAAAAATATATAGAACAACTCAAAAATTTTGGATGACATTATTAGTAGTCAAAGGCCTAATCATGACAAGTTCGGACTTGAATACAATCAGATAGAAAAGGGATCAAGATGCAAAGAAACAAAACAAGAAACATATCGAAAAAGTTATGTAGAAACTATCAAAGGGGATAGGAAGACCTGCAAAGATGATTACAGGGGCACTCCTCCACCAAGAAGATCCATATTTTAGAATCAACGACCGACAGAAACAAATAGGCCTCGGGAAGAAGAAGTATTCATAAGAGTAACTCCTTTCAGAATATATTCAACTCCCAGGTATCAAACTATATTTTTGGGTTTATGTTATGCATGCAATAATTTTGCACATAAAGCTGTAAATTGCAGAGTTAATAGAAGGAACATAAATGGTTATCCAAGAAGACCTAGTGAAACACAGAGAAGAAATTACAACATGTTTGAATCATTGAGCACTAAAGTGGAATTATACAAGTGCAATAACTTTGGACACATGGCCAAATATTGTAGAATGACAATCCCTCCTAGAGAACAACAATAGAACAACAACAGTCATAGACAAGAGCCTTAGAAGAGAACATGGATAAGAAATAAGAATCAGTATAAAAATGAAGAATGCACACTCACTCTACAAGATAAGAAAAATAAGCATGGTTGGTATGTTGTCAGTGGCTATTCAAAACATGAAGAACGGGTGAACAAAGACCAGGTCCCAGAGATCGCAATATTGGAAATAAAACGAGATGAAGAAAATTCTACAGAGAAAAGGAAAGATGTCAGATACAAAAAGATTTGGAAAATAACTGAAAGAAAAGAAGGGTGGGTAAATAAGGAACAGGTTCAAGGGATTGTACTTTCAAGAACTGTAGTGAAAGATTCATCCACGTATATAAAGAAATAAGTCAGAGCTCAGAGAGATGATGAATCAACTTTTCTGAATGGGGAACTTGAAGAAGAAGTCTACATTGAACAATTGGTTCTTAGAGCATGGTACTCTAGACTGGATAAATATCTACAACATGAAGGGTTCATAAATGGAAGTGTGGAAAACAGGCTCTACATCAAGGTAACTCAAGATGGTATTTTATTAATTGAATTTTATATTGATGATATTATTTTTGGAAGTATTGATGATAGGTTAAGACAGAAATTTGAAAAGGATATGTAGAATGAATTTGAAATGCCATTACTTGGAGAACTATCCTTCTTTCTGGGTCTTCAGATACATCAAAGCAATCAAGGAATTTTTATTTCTCAAACTAAGTATATCAGAGAAATATTGAAGAGGTTTGGAATGGAAGATTGCAAACTAGTTACCACTCCTATGAAAACTAGTTGCAAGTTGAGAAAAGATGATGATTCAAAGTCTATAGACCAGAGGAAATACATGTCAATGATTGGTATATTACTATATGTGACAACATCCAGACCAGATGTAATGCGGGCAGTTGGACAGGTGACACGATTTCAAGCAACACCAAAGGAATCACATGTATTAGCAGTGAATAGGATTTTCAGATATCTCAAAGGAACATAAGAGTTTGGATTATGGTATCCAAAAGGAAAGGATATGTCACTTATTTCCTACACAAATGCAGATTGGGAAGGTTTCATTGATGAACAATGAAGCACCAGTGGAGTAGAGTTATACTTGTGTGAGTGTTTAGTATCTTGTCTAAGAAAGAAATAATCATCAATATATGTATCTACAACCGAAGCAGAGTATATTGCATCAACATTATGTTGTACTCAGGTTCTATGGATGAAAAAAACTTTGACAGATATACAGGTTGAGTATGATGAGTCCATTCCAATCTATTGTGATAATACAAGCACCATTAATATCTCAAAGAACCTGATGATGCACTCCAAGACAAAGCACATTCTAATAAAGTATCACTTTCTATAGGAACAAGTTGCAGAGAAGAACATCAGAATTGAATATGTGGGCACACAAGAACAAGTGATAGACATATTTACAAAACCGCTTCCAAGGGAATCCTTTGAGTATTTTCTCCAGAGACTTGGAGTAATTTCTACTTGAAAATGAATTCTTTTGAATGCTTATTTTATATATCTTATATTTACACGAGGAAGCACCATAAAGAGGAAAATTCAGGTTGGGGGATCAATTTCAGGAAGATTTCAGTCAAGGGGAGTATCCCCAAGGATAGTTCAGTTAGGGGGAGCATCCCAGGATGGAAAGACACATTTTCCATTGATGGCAAAGGGGGAGAGATTTATCAGATGCAAAGGTAAATGCTTGGAGAAAGAGAAAAGAGGCATGGTTCCAAGGGGAGCGATGGTCACAGGGGGAACATGAGTGATATGACTTCAGTATTGCATCAGAGTGTTTCCATAAATGCTAAAGGGGGATATTGTTGATTATTTGGGTTGGTTGTCATTGATTTCAACCCTTGAATAAAGTACGGTAGAAAATTTCGATAGCATAAAGGTTTGGGTAATGGACCCAAGTTTGTTTGATGTATAATGTTATGAATTTTAATATATTGAAGCTAATACTATTCTAGATGGATATTACATGTCATGCCATTTCTAGTGGTATGTGGAATGTCACCTAACTCCTCATGGTTAGAGAGTTATGGCCATGTGAAGTTGGAGAACCCTCATGAGTCATCTAGAAGCTCCAAAAGGCCAAAGTAAGTCAAAGTGGTTTAACATGGTTAGAAGGTAACCCCTTGAGGAAGAAACTATTTAAATAATAAAGTGAATTGATGAGTGTACTATAAGTGAAAATGGATACAAAATAAATTATTTAAACAATAAATTTAATGGAGAAATTACCAAGTGGACAAGTGGTTAGAAGTGGGTTAGCCCTAAAATAAGGAAAGTGGTTTAAGAGATTTTAGAAGGTGAATAATAAAGCGAAGTGATGAGTGTACTATAATTGAAAGTGGATAGAAAATAAATTATTTTTAAAATAATAAAGTTAATGGATAAATTACTAAGTGGACAAGTGGTTAGAAGTGGGTTAACCCTAAAATAAGGAAAGTCAGTTAAGATGGTTAAAAGGTAACCCCTTGAGCAAGCTACATGAAAGTATAAATAAGAGGCAAGGCTCTCTAATTTTAATCACACTTGAGAATATTGAATATCTATAAGTGACTGAGGTAACCAAAGGATATCTAATCCGAATTTCAGAGGGAAGGTGAAGTAAAGAAGGCTGAAATTCAAGGGAGGATCAATTCTTTTGATGATGCTTTCTAAGGTATGTTATTTACAGGTCATCTCACCATTTTCGCAATAACTCCGTTTCTAGAATGATTCAGACTTTGACATTGGGAGGCCTTTGATAAAACATATCCAAGTAGTTGTGATAAAAATTTCATCTTGTGGGTCGTTGTATTTTTGGAGTTACACTCCATGGAAAATAGGGTTTGTGGTTAGTCCTGAAACTAGTCTAAAACAAGTGTTTCGGGAAAAAAACGTCATAACTTCTTCATAACAGATCCAAATTAAAAGATTTGTTTTATGCTTCATCAATTTCATCGTCTTCCCATGGTAATTAGCTATATATATATATATTCATTATATGTTTTAATATTGATTGTATTCTCAAACTTTTATATTGTTTTATACATGCACTAATATTTCATGATTGTATATAATTATAAAGTTAGATTTCCCCCCTAACTTTATGCAGAAAGAACCAAGTAGTTGTTATCCATAAATTTGGTCATTGTGATGATGTCATGATGATATCATGATGATGGAAAATCAAACTCATTATCAAGAACACTTTCCTGAGAAAAGTTATAGTTGTCTTCTTCCAGAATTCACACTTTGAAACATGTTCGCAGGCTGCTTATATGTTCACCTGCGGGAATGCAAGTTTCTCGCAGTCTGCTTTAGATTGGGGTGAGAACTTCTCGCACTGTACTCATGGTTAGGGTGCGAACATGATTTTACAAAGGAAAAAGATAAATATCTCGAACCTTCTAGAAGGGAAACTTCTAGAAGGGGTGAGTTGGATTTCGAGTGGTTACTCAAGTACTGTCATTCCAGATATCTTGGGATCATTCCCTATCCAAGTAACTAATATACCTCTTCCTATATATTGAGGGGATTTCTCATGGAAAGGGTTAATAGAAGTTCAGTTAGCAACAAGTTAGCAAGAGAGTGATTAGAGAATTGGTGCAAGACTGTATGGAGGATCGATGCTACAGCAGCAAGAGACAATAGCAAGGTCATCACATGTGGTACACTTTCTTAATACATGAGCAAGTGTGTGTGTCAGAGCTGGAAGCCATCGAAAGGAGACCTATGACATCAAGGCTCAGGTTGTAAGTTTCACTTTCTATTGAATTAATACAACAATATGTCCCTTTCCCATAAAGATGATGTCATTTTATTACATAATTCCTTGATCATATGTATAGACTAGTCATTGAATATCTTAACTTGTCTTTACTTTGATTGGTTCGTTTTGTTCTGATCTGGACGGGACGAGAGCATTGAAGCAAAGCTTGGAACAACAGAGACATAAGGAAAGAAATCACAAGGTATGTCCATAATCCTTATCTCTTAGTTCATTCAATAGGCTAGATCTAGGGAAAGTGTATTATTCTGTCATGTTTTTTTCTAGATACCAGGTGGATCTAGGGAGATCGGTTAGTGTCCGCACCTACGGATTTATCCTATAAAAAAATTGGCGACTCCATTGGGGACACTATCCCTTTTGTATTTTTGGTTTTTGAACTTTCTGTGGCCATTTGCTCTGTTTGCATTTTTTCTTTGATTTGTCTGTCTCTGAGTCCTCAAGATACCCCGAGGGACCTTCTGGGTCTATAAGCCATTTTGATTTTTTCTTGCTTTGTCAAAAATTTTCATTAGTTTCAGGGATTCTCGCACTGTGCCCATTAGCAGATTGTGAGAACCTTGACTGTTCGCACCTTGCATATACATTTCAGTGTGGATAGTTCGCATGCTGCATCAAAGTGGCCTGCGAGAATCTTAGTTTCTCGCACTGTGTTCCACACTAGCCTGCGAACATTTTTTGAAAATTTTTGAATTCAAGTTTTGATCCTGTCAATAGCTCATATATGTTGATTTGGACCTCTTTGACTTGATGAATCAGTGACTTACCTATCTTTTTCTATAATTAGCTTGTTGGTTCTGATATAGGTTTTCTAGGTTTTTCTTGCCTTTGAAACTTGACTTTCATTTCTTAGTTTTTTGTTAGCATTGTCATTCTCTCTTCCTTATAGAGTTGAGTGTATCTGACTAGCTGAGAACCAGGGATTGGTTGAAAGTTGAGTGTTTTGGTGTTTCTCTTGTACTTGTTGGTTCGAAAGGACAAATTTTTCATTTACAATGAGAAGCTCCTTGGTTTGCTTCTGTTTTTGCTTTCATTGAAAGTTTTGGATTTTGGGTTATTTTGTTTGAGTTGTTATTGTTTGGTTTTCTTTTCTCATTATTCAGAGTTCTTCTTGGAAAGTGAATTGTATATTTTCTTTCAAGTTTTGTTTTTTCTTTTGCAAGAACATTTAAAATCAAAGTTTTAAGAGTATTGGAGTTTTAAAAATACATATTGAAATTGTTCATTGACACATGATTGTTTGCATTAGCATCTGAAAGGAAATTGAGCATTGTATTTGCATTATAGTATTGAGTTTGATTCGGAAATTGTTCTCTCTCTCCCATAACTAGGATTCATCGAATGAAACGAATTCTATTTCATCATATCCTTGCATTATTTGGGTCAGAGTCACAACATCACGAGTTTCATTTCCATTGCCTCTGAGTAAACAACAACCTGTAAAAACATTGCGTAAATTAAAATTGATCTAGTAACTCTTTTCTAGGGCTCTTTTACACCAACATTTAGCTAGGCTAGTGCTTTGGAGTAGGAAGAGAGACACACTCTCCAAAATCTCAAAACAC
>ML781105.1:760073-773593 GCA_009831015.1 Picea engelmannii | reverse complement strand
CAGTTCAGAAAATCAAGGAGAATGCTGGCATGCGAAAAGCAGAAGAAAGAATGAAAGAAAGGGAAACTGCAGTTGAAGTTGAGAAAAGCAAGGAAAACCTCTGCATGTGGAATAACAATATAATGCGCTGGAACCAAGATGGAGAGGTTGTTGAAGTGAGCAGAAGAGAGAGCTCTGCAGGTGAGAGAAGGAAGAGGAGAATCTGCGTGATAGGAGAAGATGCTGAGAATGGGCTGCAGAGGACAGTGAAGCAGAGCAGCAGATCAGAGACAACGAAGAATGCAGAGAAGATCAACAGAAAGGGTAAGCAAGCTATATCAGAATGAACAAGTTGATTCAAGCAATATTTATTTAGGCAAATAAGGGTGGTAGGGTGGTGCTAGGGAGACGTATGTCTCTTTCTCTGCAAGTGGGTGCTTGTAGAATCTGAAGGTTGGTGCCTTCACTCAGTTGGTGCTGAAGTAAAAAGGAAGTCGGTGCTTCCACCCAGTGGGTGTTGGGATTCTGTGGGAGTTGGTGCTCTTATCCAGTTGGTGCTGGCAATCAGAGGTTGTAGCCTCTATGAGTTGGTGCTCATAAAAGATGAGATGTAACGCAGTTGGAGCTTGCTTAACATCTTAAGAAGACGAGGCTTTTTTCCCTGGTTGGGTTTCCTCTTGAAAAATCTGTGTCTCATACTTGTGAGTGAATGTTGTGTGTGATTTCTATTCTTTATGTTATCTGCTTTATGTTTATAACTCTGAATTTCACAGTAAAGACTCACTACCATTAAGAATAATGATTCAAAGTTAAAAAGAAGAGAAATAGTTAATAATCTACACTAACTGATTCACCCCCCCCCCTCTCAGTTAGTTCATACCTGTAACAACTCAAATATCACTCACACACCCACTCTTTATAGTCATTGTCTGTGTCGTTCAAAATCAACATCATTCTAATTAGGCCCATGATTTTGGTCATGGCGAGAAGAAGGCAATAGATAATATTTTTTATTTAAATAATGATTTCATACTAATATTCTTTATGGAGAAAAAGAGTACTTAGATGAGAGAAAAAAACAAAGACAAGAAATAATTGATAACGATTAATAAAGTACTTCTTTATCGATGTTATTGCATTCCCTTGCAGTACTAGATGTGTGGACATCATGTGTCTCGATCCTGTTTTAAAGGAAAAAACTAAAAGACATTGTATTAGGGATAGATTACATGATGGGCAACATTAACCTGTGAATGGGGCCAATGTTGAAATTATTTCAAAAAAATTCTATGTGCACCGAAATTTGACATGGATAGATTGTTCGCATGCCTTGAAAATATGGAAGGGTTTCCATGCTCAAATGTTACTCACAAACCCACTCTATATATCGACCCATCTCATCCTCATTTTTTTTTAATTTTCTTGGTCGAATTTTAAAGGAAACAACCATTAAAAGACATTATACTAGGGCTAGAGTACATGATGGGAAATAATGACCTGTGAATGGGCCAACGTTGAAATTTTTTCAAGATGTTTTTGGATGAACCGAAATTTGACATGGATAGACTGTTTGTATGCCTTGACGATATGGGAGGGTTTATAGACACAAATATCACTCACACACCCACTCTTTATATTCATTTTATGTGTCGTTCAAAACCAACATCATGCCAATTAGGCCCATGATTTTGGTTGTGGAGAGAATAAGGAAATAAATGATATTTAATATTTAAATAATGATTTTGTAATAATATCCTTTATGGAGAAAAAGACTACTTATATGAGAGAAAAAAAGAAAGACAAGAAATAATTGATATTGAAGCTTCTGTGATTAATCAAGTACTTATTTATCGACATTATTTCGTTCCTTTCCAGTACTAGATGTGGGGACGTCATGCGTCTCGATCGTATTTTAAAGGAAATAGACAAAAGAGATTGTAATAGGGATAGATTACATGATGGGAAACATAAACCTGTGAATGGGGCCAACGTTGAAATTCTTTCAAAATGTTTTTGTATGCACTGAAATTTGACATGGATAGATTGTTTGCATGCCTTGATGATATGGAAGGGCTTCCAAACTCAAATATTACTCACACGCCCACTCTATATATCGACCAATCTCATCCTTGTTTCATTTTAATTTTCTAGGTCAAATTTTAAAGGAAACAACTATTAAAATACATTGTAATAGGGCTAGAGTACATGATGGGCAACAATCACCTGTGAATGGGGCCAACGTTGAAATTCTTTCAAACCATTTCTGTATGCACTGGAATTTGACATGGATAGAATGTTTGCATGCCTTGATGATATGGAAGGGTTTCCAAAATCAAAGATTACTCACACACCCACTTTATATATTGACCCATCTCTTCCTCGTTTCGTTTTAATTTTCTCAGTCGGATTTTAAAGGAAAAAACTATTAAAATACATTATACTAGAGCTAGAGTAAATTATGGGAAACAATGACCTGTGAATGGGGCTAGCGTTGAAATTTTTCCAAAATTTTTCTGTATGCACCGAAATTTGACATGGATATACTAGTTTGTATGCCTTAGGAGCCTCCTCTTACATTATATCCTTTTTTTCTTGGTGGAAATTTAGATCTCCTGCTATCATTCCACCAATGATTGAGTTGTGACTCTTTGATGGTAGACCATACGAATCAATAATAATTTTTCTTAATCCCCCAATTGAGTGGGGTGGTAACATTTTTTTATTTGATGTAGTGATTGTGACAACACCAACAAAATCTAACTTGTTCCTTAGGCACAATTGTATGTACACTGTGAAAGTCATAATACCTTACTCTTTTTGTGATGCAATTTCCACATGAAGGATTCATTGTCACCATCAATCAATGCTCATATTATGATCCATAACCATATTTGACCAAAGATAATGTATCACCTTTAGTGAAGCATACATAGTCTATCCATACTATTTAGTTGGACACACCTCCTTCACAATTGAATTATCTAGCCACTTCCACCATTTTTTTTAATATCAACTCCCATAAATAATGAGCCTTTGACTCATTTTTATGACTTAGGCTCGAATATTAAAACTAGACATTTATCCATAAGGGTAACAAATCTAATTTCACCCCCTATGTGCAAAAGTGTCGGGTCATACTTCTTTGACCATGATCTTTCCTAACAATGATAAATTCTTAGAGGCCATTACCTTTTTAAATAGTTCTTAGGATAACATCCATAATGGATATCCTATTGAATTTCACCCTAGGTCTATCTACTCCACTCCTTTCCACATAAGGGTCATCATTCAAAATATCATTTGTCATCAATGTATAGTGGATAAAGTATGTCCTTGTCTTCTTGGTGGAACTTTATATCTCCTGCTATCATTCCACCAATGATCGATTTGTGAGTCTTTGATGGTAGACCATATGAATCAATAAGAATTTTTCTTAATCCCCCAATTGAGTTGGGTGGTAACATTGTTTTAATTGGTGTACTAGTGGTTGTGACAATGCCAACAAAATCCAACTTGTTCCTTAGGCACAATTGTATGTACACCGTGAAATTCGTAATGCCTTATTCTTTTTTTGATGCAATTTCCACATGAAGGATTCATTGTCCACATCAATCAATGCTTATATTATGATCCACAACCACATTTGACCAAATATAATGTATCACCTTTAGTGGATCATACATAGTCTATCCCTACTATTTAGTTGGACAAACCTCCTTCACAATTGAATTATGTGGCCACTTCCAGCATTTTTTTAATATAAAATCACATAAAGAATGAGCCTTTGACTCATTTTCATGACTTAGGTTCAATGATTAAAATTGGAAATTTATCCATAAGGGTAAAAAATCCATTTTCACCCCCTATGTGCAAAAGTGTCAGGTCCTACTTCTTCGACCATGATATTTCCTAATGATGATAAATTCTTAGAGGCCATGACCTTTTTAGATTGTCCTTAGGATAACTTCCATAATGGCTCTCCTATTGACTTTCACCCTAGGTCTATCTACTCCACTCCTTTCCACATAAGGGTCATCATTCAAAATATCATTTTTTATCAATGTATAGTGGATAAAGGAACCTCCTATTACATTACGTCCTTGTCTTCTTGGTGTAAATTTATATCTCCTTCTATCATTCCACCAATGATCGAGTTGTGAGTCTTTGATGGTAGAACATATCAATAAATAAGAATATTTCTTAATCCCCCAATTGAGTTGGGAGGTAACATTGTTTTAATTGATGTACTAGTGGTTGTGACAACACCAACAAAATCCAACTTGTTCCTTAGGCACAATTGTATGTACATCGTGAAAGTCGTAATGCCTTACTATTTTTGTGATGCAATTTCCACATGAAGGATCCATTGTCCCCATCAATCAATGATCATATTTTGATCCACAACCACATTTGACCGAAAATAATGTTGGATTACTTATAGGGGGGGTGAATCAATAATAGAGCAATTTAATCATTTTTCACCATAAAATGCAAGTTTTATATCAATGTACCATTATCATCCAATAATTATAGAGTAAATAAACAATGAACAAATCAGAAATCATGCACATACACAATACACCATGTTTTTTACGTGGAAACCCAAAGTAGGAGAAAACCACAGAATGTTTTTTCTTATATGTCTTGAAAAATTACATTCATTAGAAGCACCAACTTCCTTTGTTTTTCAACTGCAATTGGAAGGAGGCTCCAACCCCCTAGTTTCTCAAGCTACAACCTGAGGGAATCTCCAACTCCCCAATTCTCTGGCTATAAGCAAAAGGAGGCCACAACCTCCTATGTTCTCCGAGTACAACTAGAAGGTGGCTACAACCACCTGTCCTTGCCCCGTCCAACCACCCTGACGTAGAATTATAATGATGGAACCACGGTCACGCTATCACTATGAAATATACCACTGTAAGAACCTATACCAATCAACCTGTAATCAACCTATACCATAAAGAATTACATCAACCATGCATCAAATTGTAGCATAAACAAGTGCATCAACCATGCACCAACTTGTACCTCAACCTGTACCATCAACGAGTGCATCACCCATGCACCAAATATGTACCAATAATGCATCAAATACACATAAACTACGACTCATCAAGATGTACCAACATCATCAAGTATACACCTCATGTATGTTCCAACTCATCAACTACTTGTCTCAACCATGTACCCAAGATGTACCTCAAACAAAAGCCTTCATCAACTTCATCATCCAAATATGATTTGTAAATCTGTAATAGACCTGGTGTATATGATCACATACCTACAAACATTCCTTAACTTTTACAACGAGACTAGCATTTTCATCAAATTTTACTTTAGTCTCACATGACTAATTTTGGATTAGTCAAAAACGCTAACTTGCAATAATCATAACTATGTACTTGTAATGAATAAAGATATGAAAATGGTATACAATGTTATTCAATGTATTTTATGCAATTCCTCCATATTTCACTACTTGGAACCTTTCATAAAAAGGAGTTATAGCAAAAAAGGCATACCATGTTGAATTCATGCTTATTCTAGAGAGAGAACTTTTAGAGCATGCCCTACACGAAATATTTGTTGTATGGATATGAAAATTGTACATCGAATACTAACGACTGTAATATAACAAATATATTTGGTCTTACTGAATTTGAATATGTTATGAAGAAGTTATGACGTTTTTACCCGAAACACCTGTTTTAGACTAGTTTCAAGACTAGCCACAAACCCTATTTTCCATGGCGTGTAACTCCAAAAATACAACGAACCACAAGCTGAAATTTCTATCACATATACTTGGATATGTTTCCTCAATGGCCTCCCAATTTCACGGTCTGAATCATTCTAAAAAAAATGTTATTGCAAAAATGGTGAGATGACCTATAAATAACATACCTTAGAAAACATCATCAAAATAATTTATCCTCCCTTGAATTTTGGCCTTCTTTACTTCACCTTCCCTCTAAAATTTGTCTTAGATATCCTTTGGTTACCTCAGTCACATGTAGATATTCAATATTCTCAATTGTTATTAAAATGAGAGATCCTTTCCTCTTATTTATACTTTCATGTAGCTTCCTCAAGGGGTTACCTTTTAACCATCTTAACTCACTGTCCTTATTTTAGGGTTAACCCACTTCTAACCACTAGTCCACTTAGTAATTTCTCCATTAAATGGATTATTTAAATAATTTATTTTGTATTTACTTTGACTTATAGTAGAATCATCACTTCACTTTATTATTTACCTTCTAAAATCTCTTAAATCACTTTGACTACTTTGACCTTTTGGGGCTTCTAGATGACTCATGAGGGTTCTCCAACTTCACATGGCCATAACTCTCTAACCGTGAGGAGTTATGTGACGTTCCACATACCACTAGAAATGACATTAAATTTACTATCCATCTAGAATATTATTACCTACAAATATATTAAAACTCTTACCATTATTCATCAAACAAACTTGGATCCATTACCCAAACCTTTCTCCAACTTCACATGGCCATAACTCTCGAACTATTTTTATAACCCTAAATTTCTCTACATATGCATACCTGGCATCATTCCCTCTTACTTTCCATTTTTGTCAAGCCATCATTGAGTTGTTATTCTTAAAAAAACTATTTTTGAATGTGTACGCATCGTGCACCATTACTACTCATGTATGTATTCCTGTTGCACCACTACAACCTGCGTACATATGCTAGCTACATCACTATAGCCCACGTATACTTGAAAAAGTTGAAAAAATAAAAAAATTGCAAGGAATTCGTTGAGATTATGGGCTATTGGGTAGTTTCCCAACTAATCCATCACCTATAGCCTGTCACTCAACCGAATAACCATCATTTTGTCATATAAAAGGAGGTGTTGGAATCTCATTCCTAAGCCAAGAATAAGAACAATGAAACTCAGCATGTTTCACATCCCCTCCTTTCTCCAAGAAATTGCAGCCACCTTGTGAGATTTACATCAAAATTTCCCATTTTTTTCCTTTTTCCTCCATCATAAGCCTATTCCATTTCCCTAGAATAAGTTTGAGAGGAGAAAGATACATGGAAGCGCAGTTGGAGCTTGGTGAAGAGGATCCCGAACTATTTTCATGGAACAGTTGTCAACCTTGTTGTAAGTAAACATTGTGATATCAATAAAAGGAATACTTTTTCTGTCCCGAAATATGATGTGTCAAATGTTGTATTTGATTTATGCTTTATTTTAACATCTAAACCATGATTTATATATGAGATTCATGTTTGTAGTTTCCTGTTTATATTTTTGTGAATGGAGGTCAGCCTTGGGAGGAGACTTGGAGTCAATGGAGCTATCAAGCATGAGAGGATCGACATCAGACATAGAGTAAAAGGTAAATTTACCTGATATTTTCACTTTGTCTTTCATATATGAATTTGGGGTATATTCAGGGTAGTTATAAAAGTAGGAGACTTTTATATGGTTAGATTTGCCTACATGTTGAACCCTAGTGTAGTACATAGGGGGGTTTTCCAACTTTACCAGAACTGCCAACCATACTGGGGAAGCCTCTAGGGTTTTAGGGGATATTTTTTGGGTGTTTGATTGGTTTTATTACCTTTTGAGTTTATACAAGTTTGTTGAGTCTTTAAGGGATTATGGTCACCTATTGGTTCCATACCAGTTCTCCCTGCCCTGTCAGTCAGTCTGCTTGTTTTATTTTTTTGAGAAGTTATAGAGGTGTACGCGGCCTGTTGTGGGTCTGCACACATACATACATGCCCTTCTCTATATACATCTTGCGTACATACGCAGGTTGCTTAAGCATCAATTGTGTACCTATGTCAGGAAACTGGTTTTTAGGAAGGGTCAGTCAACCTCTTCCCTAATTGAGGTTTTACTTCTCATGGTTTCTTGATTGGAGTCCAGTGTCTCTATTATTACAATTGAAGCTTGGGTTAGATTTCAGTTTTATTGTCTTCTTGTTATTCTTGTTTTTCCTAGCATTTTTAGCTTATTTTTATCTTGAATTTTAAGAAAAATGTGTTGTATTCATTAGTTTATTTTAGAATCTTTTATTACTTATGCTTTGATTGGAAGAAAATATAAAAAAACTTAGCTTTTTAGGTATCTTTCTTTCTTGGCATTTGCTTTGCATTGTTATTTGAAAAAGAAAAATAAATTAGCATAGTGTTGTGTTTTTTTCTCATCTTAAAAAGAATTTCAAAAGAAAAATAAGAAAAGATAATCTTTCTTTGCTAGTGTTCTTATAACTTTCATTTTTCGCAAGAGTCCTAACAACATTAGTTACACTACCACACCCTTTTTGAGTAAATGAAGCCTTAAAAAGAACGCTTAATTTAAAATAACTAGACTTTATGTTTGTAGGGTCAATCAACTAGTCTAGGCTAGAGCCTTGACTTAGGTTGGAGAGGAAACTCTTCAAGGCTTATAAACAAAAATTTGAGTCAAATCTAGGGAGTGTAAAAGTCGAGTGATGTGAAATTTATCTGGGACCCCCATCTAACAAAGGGGATAAACATGAGGTCATGTGTGGAAAGGTAGCAAATATAACCCCTCCAAAGTCGGACCATGCGTAGTGGGGAACACATATTGAGGACTTGTTATGGGATACTGTCAGTTGCATTTTCCTACAAAGCTTTATGGATCTCGAATCCGCTCAAGGTTCTTAGTTGTCTTCCAGACCACTTGCTTTTGATAGCCTTGATAGGTTTCAGGCTTGTTACCCTGCTCATTGTGATCCACTCAATTGTCTATTATACCCGCTTGGTGACTATTCGTGAGCTGGAAACTTAGTTTCCTTTATTCTAGAGACTTACACATGTGACTGTGGGGGTATACCGTGGTACCTAGGGAAAACATCGGGCCACACTTTGCAAATTATACCCAGAGGTTGCTTCTGCATTCAAGTTTAACTTGCACCGATAAGTTTCTCTAGTGTTGGTTGGTGTAACTCTTCTTCCTACTAGATAGTGGTCTCCTTGATTTTTCCTTTAGGAAATTTTAGTGTGTGCTCTGTGCTCCCTAGTTTTCCATAGTGAGTTAGCAAGTCATTGAATTGGGTCTCTGACCTAAGGTGGTATACCACCCACTCCACCGGTCATGAGGAATTTTTGGTCTTTCGCTTAGAAACGTGGAGCCACCTCTTTATAAGAATTGATTTTATAACACTGGTTCGACAAGAGTCAGTGTGTGACACTTTTACAAACCTGAACGATCCCTCAAGGGGAGAACCTATGCATAAGATATTCATGGCTAAAGTTCTAGATGATACCAACTAAGGAACCCCTTCGCAAGGGGATTATTGTGCTTTTCCTTTCTTCAGAAACGTTGGTGTCCCTTTGATGGCCACTTTGTACATTCTTGGGTTGAATGTGGGACTACCAGTTTGGTTGGGCACCATTCCAAATGTCCCAAATGCTCTTGAAGATTCTCATTTAATCACTTTATGTCATGGGCACCATGTTCATGTTCCTTTGTCAGCAAAGTCTTCTCCTCCTCCTTCTCCCGCCTATAGTGAAAGTACAGTTACTTGTAACCAGAAGTCTAAACGAAATAGAAAGAGGAAGAATAGGAAGAAGCACTCACCAACCTCTGCAAGTCATGTTAGTGATATGTCAACAACCTCTACTAGTCATGTTGGGGACAAGCAACCAACCACTTCTAGTCATGTTGGGGGCATTGATTCTGTCAAGAAACCTAGACGGATAGAACATAAGCCTAAGTTCCCTTGTAAGATTTGCAAGGGAAATCACCTTACTCATTTGTTCCCTCGCCTTCCAGAGGTACAAAGATTGTGGTCGTGTATTCCTCAGTTTCTTTTAGAATATTTTATTACTTCTTCTTTGATTGGAAGACAATATAAAAAAACTTAACTTGTTAAGTCTCTTTCTTTCTTGGCATTTTCTTTGCATTGTTATTTGAAAAAGAAAAAGAAATTAGCATAGTGTTGTGTTTTCTTCTCATCTTAAAAAGCATTTCAAAAGAAAAATAAGAAAATATAATCCTTCTTTTCTAGTGTTCTTATAAGTTTCATTTTTTGCAATATTCCTAACAACATCAGTTGCACTACCATGCCCTTTTTGAGTAAATCAAGCCTTGAAAAGAACACTTAATTTAAAATAACTAGACTTTATGTTTGTAGGGGTAGTCAACTAGTCTAGGCTAGAGCCTTGAATTAGGTTGGAGAGGAAACTCTTCAAGGCTTATAAACATAAATTTGAGTCAAAGCTAGGGAGTGTAAAAGTCCAGTGATGTGAAATTTATCCAGGACCCCCCTCTAACATAGGGGATAAACATGAGGTCGCGTGTGGAAAGGTAGTGGAGATAACCCCTCCAAAGTCGGACCAAGTGTAATGTGGAACACATATTGAGGAATTTTCATGGGATACTGTTTGTTGCATTTGCCTACAGAGCTTCATGGATCTTGAATCCATTTGAGGTCATCAATTCTCTTCTAGACCACTTTCTTTCGATACCCTTGATAGGTTTCGATATTTTTACCCTGCTCATTATGATCCACCCGGCTATCGATGGTACCTTCCTGGTGAATGTTCGCGAGCTGGCAACTTAGTTACCTTTATTCTAGAGACTTACACAGATGACTACGAGGGTATACTTTGGTACCTAGGGTAGACGTCGGGACATGCTTTGCAGAGTATACCTGGAGGGTGCTTCTGTGTTCGAGTTGCACTTGCACCGTTAAGTTTCTCTAGTGTTGGCTGGCGTAACTATTCTTCCTACTAGATAGTGGTCTTCTTGATTTTTCCTTTATGAGATTTTAGTATGTGCTTTGTGCTCCCTAGTTTTCCATAGTGAGTTAGTCAGTTATTTCCTTGGGTCTCTGACATAAGGTGGTAGACCGCCCAATCCACCGGTTATGAGGACTTTTTAGTCTTCCGCTTAGAAACATGGAGCCGCCTATTTATAAGCATTGTTTTTATACCACTGGTTCTCCAAGAGTCAGTGTGTGAGACTTTTATGAACTTGAACAATCCCATAAGGGGAGAACCAGTGCATAATATATTCATGGCTAAAGTTCCCAACAATCCCAACCAAGGAACCCCTTCACAAGGGGATTCGTTTTCTTTTCCTTTCTTCAGAAACATTGGTGTCCCTTTGATGTCCACTTTGTACATTCCTGGGTTGAATGTGGGACTACCAGTTTGGTTGGGAACCATTCCAAATGTGCCGAATTCTCTTGACGCTTCTTAGTTAATCATTTTATGGCATGGGCACCATGTTGATGTTCCTTCGTCATAAAAGTCTTCTCCTCCTCCTTCTCCTGCCTTTGGTGAAAGTAAAGTTACTAGTAACCAGAAGTCTAAATGAAATAGAAAGAGGAAGAATAGGAAGAAGCAATCACCAACCTCTGCAAATCATGTTAGTGATATGTCAACAACCATTTCTAGTCATGTTGGGGACAAGAAACCAACCACTACCAGTCATGATGGGGGCATTGATTCTGTCAAGAAATATAGACGAATAGGGTGTAATCCTAAGTTCCCTCGTAAGATTTGCAAGGGAGATCGCATTACTCATTTGTTCCCTGGCCTTCCAGAGGTATGAATATTGTGGTCCCTATCTGCAAGATCTTCTAATTCTGAGTCTTTTGAGGTTTCCTCATAGTTTACTTAGTATTTGGTTGATGAATTGATCATGCCGATGTAGTCTTCGACTAATCCCACTACTCTTTTTGGGGATGAGGTGCCTTTAGACCATGTTGTCTCGCAACCTATTCAGTCAGTGATTGAGAAAGTGTTAAGCCCTAATATTGGCTCATTACCCCTTAATTGGGGAATATTATATTAGTAATTTTATTTTATTTATGTCAGCTTTAGGCCATTAGTTGTAATTATACCTCCTAGTCTCCTATATATACCAAGGAGACATTTTCATTTTGAATCATCTTGTACTTGAACATTTAAGTGGGGTAAATGGAGGTTGCCCCCTCAAAGAGGATTATTATCTGAAATTATCTCTTTTTCAAGGAATTGATTAATTTTTCTGAGGTTTTTCTATGCTATATTGATATTTGGTTCTTAACATATGGTATCAGAGCTTAAGGTCTTGGGGTTTCCCTGTAACATCTGATACACCTTGGAATTTTTGCTATAACTTTGTTTCTACAATGTTTCAAAAGGAACGTCTTGGAGGATATTTAGTAGACGGATCAAGCTACATTGGGTTCAAAATTTAGCTCATGTGGCCTTATACTTTCAGAGATACATCCTATACAAGATAGGGTTCTAGAATCATCCTGAACTGAGTCATTGCGGAATTTTTGCTATAAATTTTTTTATGTAACATTTCAGACCCTAAACTCTGAAGGATATTCACATAAATTAGTAAGGTATCTATCATAAAAATTTCAACTTTTGTGTCATCTTAAATTTGTAGATACACCATGTGTAAGATAGGGTATCTCACTAGTCCTATTGACTAGTCTCAAGAAGGTGTTCCAGGTAAAACAATCATAACTTCTTCCAAGAGTATCCAAATTGAGTGGGACTGGTTTCATTTTCATCATGGATAGTCTGTAGTATTTCTGGTGTGAGTTTCAGAATTTATATCAATTATTTTGTGCGGGGCACGCTATACAAGTGAGATCTCTGGGAAAAGCAAAAAATCAGCAAGTTGTGGGGAAGTTACCATAAATTCCACTTGGCACATCCAATTTTGATCATACCTATGGAATTGCAGAGAAGAAATATCAAATAACTACATAAAAGAAAGTTTCATACCTAGAAGGGTCGAAACTTGGGACATACAATAGAAGAAATATTGTCTAGCAGAACCACCTCAAAATCAAGGTTCAAAAGTGATACTTGGCCAACATGCCACCCAAAAAGGGACTTCTACACCAAGTAAGCCTCCAGACAATCCTACTTGGACTCTTGATGAAGGTGAATAAATGCGTAGGGACATAAATGATTTAAAAAAGAAGATAGTAACAAAAGATGAACTACAAGAGATGATGGAAGGTTTAAAAGGGGATATCATGGAAGTATTGAAAAATTTTGTAATAGAGAAGACCTCTAAAATTGAAAATGCATCCCATGAAATTCATGATGAGGAAACAAGGAAACTGAATCAAGAATGGAGAAACTCCAACTTTGGTTTGAATACCAACCATGTTCCTAATATTGATATGAGTAAGTTTGATGGCAAGGACCCAATCACATGGATACTTCAAATGGAGCAATTCTTTGATCTCCATAATGTGCCACATACACAAAAGGTATGAATTGCTTCTTTATATTTAGAGCCTGAACAATTTGTATGGTATTGATGGCTTTGTTCTCACAAATCACTCATCACTTGGACAATTTTCACAGAAGAAATGATAGCATACTATGAGGATACAAGGTGCAATACCTTCTTTATCCAATTGCTAAATCTCAAGCAAAAGGGTTCAGTTACCGAGCACATTGAGAACTTCCAAAGATTGAATATAAAGGTAACCGATATTCCAGATGAGCACTTGATTGATGTATTCATAGGAACTTTAAAGGATAACATTCAACATGAGGTTC
>ML781105.1:723897-747217 GCA_009831015.1 Picea engelmannii | reverse complement strand
TTTGTCTCTGATAAACAAACACAATGGTTCAAATGGTTACCCTTGGTAGAATGGTGGTATAACACTTCCTTTCATACTGCAACAAAAATGACACCATTTATGGCAGTTTATGGATACCACCCTCCTTCCATCACTTCTTCTCTGAAAGAAAAATATAAGGTTCAAGCAGTGGAAGATCACATCGAGAATCAACAACAAATTCTCCAAATCTTAAAGGACAACCTGACCATTGCAAAGAATCGCATGAAACATCGTAGTGAAAGAAGTTTTGAAGTAGGGGATTGGGTGTTTTGAAGACTACAACCATACAAACAGATGCCCCTCAAGCAAACCAAGAAGGATAATAAATTATCACCAAATTACTATGGACCTTATAAGGTGTTGCAAAAGATTGGTACTATGGCATACAAATTTTAGCTGCCTACATCTTCACGAGTATACCCAGTTTTCCATGTTTCATGCTTAAAGAAGGTTATAGGTGACAAGATCCCAGTTCAAACTATATTGCCAGAACTTGACGAGGAAGGAAAAATCATATTGGAGCCTGAAGCCATCACCGACACAAGAATTCTCCAGCAGAGGAACAGATCCATTTCAGAGTATCTCATTAAATGGTGGAAACTATCGGCTGGAGATTCCACTTGGGAAGATGAGTCTTTTATACAGAAGCATCCAGAGTTACTCAAGCATTGCAGACAACACTTGTCTCAATGGGAGGGGCATGTTAAGCCCTAATATTGGCTCATTAGCCCTTAATTGGGGCATATTATATTAGTAATGTTATTTTATTTATGTCAGCTTTAGGCCATTAGTTGTAATTATACCTCCTAGTCTCCTATATATACCAAGGAGACATTTTCATTTTGAATCATCTGGTACTTGAACATTTATGTGGGGTAAAAGGAGATTGCCCCCTCGAAGAGGCTTATTATCTGAAATTATCTCTTTTTCAAGGCGTTGAGTACTTTTCCTGAGGTTTTTCTATGCTATATTGATGTTTGGTTCTTAACAGAAAATCTAAATGTCACACTTTAACCGAGGTACCTAGTGACCAAATTTTAGGACATCTACGCAAGTGGCAATTGTGGGTTGCAATTGCACCTTGATCAGATTTTGTGTGGCTATTGGGAATTATCACCAACTCTTTCGGGATATGCACCCTCTACCCCTCATTATAACTAATTATTTCATCCTTCACTAGTTCCTCTTCTGGTAGCTTTAGACCCCACTATTGAGCACTATTGGAAGGTCCAGGGTTATTTGAGAGGAAGGATGTTATGTTTTTTTAGGACATGAGAATTTTTTTTCTTTGTTCTCCCATGCAGACAAAATCCACCTACCTACATGTATGTTTATTTTCAATTGATTTATGTATGATGCTCTTTTTTTTCTTTTTTTTAATGTCTGGCAGAATCAACAACTAGTTGGGCACATGCTCGCGTTACACATGGTCGTGTTATCCAAATGCTACCACTATAACCTCCAGGTGTTCCCACGATTCCCCTTACGTGGCACACATTATAAGTTGGGGGGAGTTGAACTCGAAATCTCATGGAACTTCATTTTCACGGCACTTGCCAGTTTAGCTGCCCCCCGGGGGGAATGTATGATGCTCTTTTGATTACATACGATTGTGAGATTATTGTGATGGACCAAGTTATACAAAGACTCTTGTCCATTTATTTTATCTCATCACAATTCACACACATTCACTTTGTTAGTCGGACACCATAGGGGACCCACAGAATCCCCACCATTCTAGACACTTGTAGAAGCTCCCTCCCCTTCTAGGAGGATATCCTAGCTCTGCCAAGTCATCGGCTCAAACCTCTCGCACCCATGTGAGTGATACTATTTTGGAATCATCTTTACTTGGTTCCACTTTACTGGAGTCCAATTCCCAAGGCCAACCATCCACTAACTCTCCTTTTCAAGGAAGCACGTGGTAGACTTCTTCCCAAGGGGGAAGTACAACCCCACCAAACCCCCTTCAAGGGTCAAGTACACAACCTTCTCACACCATGGCTGGAACTAATCCTCCAACACAACTCCATATGCCATATTTGGCCTCCCTCAACATACTAGATCTGAGAAAACTCACCAATGATCCTATATTACACGACCCCACATGGCCTACAATGCCTACCAAACTACCTTTGTACATTCCAAAGTTTGAAGGAAAGGTGGGAGAAGATCCTACTAACCATGTCATGACCTTCCACCTATGGTGCTCTTCAAACAACATCATGGATGACTCCATCCGATTGAGGTTATTTCAATTTATACTCAAAGGCCCATCATCCAAGTGGTATGTAGATGAAAAATCAAGGTCCCATCCAACTTTTGAATTATTGGCTAAAACATTTTTGACCTTATTTCAACTACCAATTCACCATGACAATGGTCTAGAACTAATCTCTAAGTTTAAACAAACCTCAACCACACATATCTCCGACCACATTCATGAATGGCATCGTCAACGTGGTTTATGCAAAGCAGAAACCATCAAACAAAAATTCCTCAATTGGTTTCTTATATCACTCATCCCTCTCCTTGCCAAATATGTGGTCTCCACCTTCCCCCAAAGTGAAGAGGAAGCCATCAGCAAGGCTCAACAACATGACCTCATTTATTCACAGTCATAATATTTATATACGATACTACCTGACGCCTCGCGACCCATACCATTCGGTCGGGACAAACCTGGGATGGCTCACTCAGTGGATGGATTGATTGTTACCATAACACACCACAATTTGTACATCCAAACATCACCTATCTATGGTACACCCCAATAACCGTTGATGTATGGAGGACCCCCTTATTTCCCTCCCCCTAATAAGCAACCATACCCTATCTTCCTCCCTCCACCCATGAGTGGACCCTCATCGACACCCATGATGCGTCTGACTGTTCAACCAAGTTATGGTATCCCCACTACCTTATCTTACACCCTGAGCACTAGTAAAAGTGTTACGCCTTCCTATGCACCCTATGGGTCATTACCAAAAAATAATCTGTAATTTCCATTTCCTGGTCCTCCACAACCCATTGGTCCTCCACAAGGACAACCACACACTGGGGTTAACTTTGTTCAGCCCTCTCCCATTCAACAATTTCAAAATTTTGAACAACTGAATATGGAAAATCCATCCCAACAGCTGACTAATGCCAAAAATAAAAGGAAAAACTGAAACAATAATAACCCAGGACTAGGGGGAAACAACCCCCAACAAAACCAACCTATTGGGGGCAACCAGAGTCAGGGGAACCAGAACCCCCAAGGGGGAAATAACAACAAACACCAAGGGAGAAAAAAAAACAACCTTTGGATGAACTTCCCTCTTGCCCTTTGCGGTGAGCATGGTCATTACACTCACCATTTCCCCCAAATTTTTGACTTCAAATGGATGAAATATTCCATGAATGCGCCACATCCTCCAGCATTGTCTACCCCTCAGTAGACCCCACAACAGTATTTGCAACAACCACCCTCGGTGGTGCTGCAAAACCCTATTCCACACCAAGGTGTGATGAATACTCAACAGGAGATGCACCCTGCCCCACCACAGATGGGACAATATCAAAACCCTGGGAATCCAACAGATCGCACTATCCTCCTCACTAGTGAAGAAGAAATTCTTCTACAAATGTGTAGTCGTCAATACAGTGCACCCTCTGAATCTAATCCCACCACTTCGAAAGAAAATCCACTTACAACCGGACAACCTTTGATGATTCCACACCCTAACACTGAACCACCCATGCATATTCCTCGCATCCTGTTACGATGGAATGTGAACAACCCTAAGGCTAGGGAGGCACACAATTACAGTCTGGTCGATGATTTGGTGCAATCTCCTGCAGCCATGTCAGTCTTGGAGGTCCTCCAAACCTGTCCCACTCAACAAAAATCATTACTTTCCACCTTGGGGGGCAGTCGACCCTGTTGATACTAGACTCATCACATTTGATCTATATTGTGGGGAACCCCATCTTCCTGCTTTCGTAGCTTTCCAGATACCAGTCAAGATTCAGAACATCACAGTTCATCGATGTATCATCGATGAAGGTGAATCCACATGCATCATGTCCAAAACGGTATGCAAGAAACTTGGCACCCCTGAACTAATACCATCCGCGATCACTTTGAGAGATTACGATGGATGACCATTCTCTCCTAAAGGGATATTTCAAAATTTCCTTGTTGAACTTGGGGGAAAACTATCCTCATCGATATTGAAGTTATCGACGGCCCGCTTGATTACAATATCTTGTTTGGGCATAGCTACATGTACGCTATGAAGGATGTGGCCTCTTCTTTTTTCCAAATAATTATGTTCCCCCACAATAGGAAGATCATCACCATCAGCCAAGTTTTTCATTACGAGACTAACCATTCCTCCAATATCGATAAGATCCTACCTCTTGTCCACACTAATTCTGATGCCTACCCACTCATAGAAATGGGCTGCGGAAATTTCAAGGACCCATCCTTTTTGGGGACATACCATGAGGCGCCACCGCTCATACAACCCTTAGTAAAAGTGTGTTTCGTATCTTCCAATGGAACTGAAACTGGAGATTCCATCCCTCTCAGAGAGGCTTCCCCACCCGCTAATGTCCCACTAGTGGAAGAAATCCTACCTCAGGAATTACCTAAGAACCCTACGATACCACTTACCCCAGATTTCACCCTTACCTAAGAAAAAATCCTAGTTTGGGAGACAATCCCCCAAGCCATCATTCAAATCCCCTTCTTCTACCCCCCACCAAGTGTACAAGATTTTTAGGTAGCCACAATGGTTACCCTCCCCAACATGGTGCTCTCCATTCTGGTATGGTATCTACACTCATCTGCGATGGTCCCTTGACCATCCCTCCCTCCCCAAACAGAGGGATTCTTGATGTAGATCCCAGTACTAACTCCAACCACACCACCCTCATCCCCACTTTCCAGCACCATCGTTATGGCTAGGGGAAGAAGAAAGAAGAAAGACCCCACCGCTCCACTCCCCCCCCCGAGCTCAACCTCCTTGCACACTATGTGAGAAAGAGGGACATCCCACAAATACATGTCCCTCTCTCCCCGAGTTACACAATTTAATCCAACTCCCTTGAGCAACCACATCGCCTGTTGCTTCACCAAGTACACCTAGTACTACTATCGTGTCCCCTACTACAGGAAGCAAAGGGTTGTGAACAAAATTTACATGCACCATATGTTCAGAGTATGGTCATTACACTCATTATTTCCCTGTGCTACCCCAGTTTTGACAGACACTCATGACAATATGCCATATCTTTCAGCAAGACCCCTCTCTACCGATGTCATCAAGTACCCGAGTCACTAACATCCATTATGTCACAACCTCAGTCAATGAACAGATGAGATTTCCTTGCTATCTTTGTGACTCACTTGATCATTTCACATACCAGTGTCCCACGATCATTGAATACATGCGTCGTCAAATGTCCCTTATTCAAAATCCTCCAAACCCCTCACTTCCTGCGATACAAGTGATTCCCCCTACTCCCTCCCCAGATAATGTTTACATCATATCCCCTGAACCTAAGTCACTTCCTACCCCTCCATGGTTCAGGGATAGACTATCTGGGGATTTACCCCCAAATCCTCCCAACTCTCCGGTTCATTTCCCTCAGAAAATCTTACCCCCACCCATGATCCACAACCCATAGTGTATGAACATCTGGTTTATGTCAAGCACCCCGTTGCACCATCTTTTCGATACCCCCTCTACATATTCACCACTTGAAGACAAAAACACGGTGACAATCACCATTGTTACTTCCCCAGATCCCCTATATTCTCGTATTTTCCACTATGACAAAGATATCCTTGAGGAACTAACTACACCTGATTTCCCATGGAATGCACTCTGTTGGAGCTGCCTTTTTATTTTGGTTCAAATCTATTTTAAAAGTTAAATGTTGGTTCTTAAGTTCTTTTTCACTTTGTGACATTCACCTACTAAAAATCTTAGTAGTCTTGTCTTGCGAAATAGCGGGGGATGTGATGTTTTTTAAGTTACCACTTTTTATCGTTAAACAAAGTTTGTTGCTTTTTGTACCTCGGAATATCGCTCTTCGTGAGTTACAAGTCACAAGATTTACAAACCCTGATGTGCGAAGTCGTGAAGAGTTTTAAAATCTTACCTCAGGTGAAAGATAAGAGTGAGACCATGTAAACCCCAGTCAAGTGCTGTCGGGATTTCGCGTCTTGGCATTCACTCTCTCCTAAAACATTACTAATAAAACTCTGAAACATGAAGCCACAAAAATTTTTCCTAAGTAACCTAGGTTAGAGTCAAGGTTGATTAATTTTGACCATGATTAAGTTTCTCGAGATTTCGCGACTCGACTTACATTCCTCCCGGAAACTTTACCTTCGAAGTCCCGAGCCACGAAGTCACGATATAAATGAAAGAATAATTAATTAAAACACTTAATCTTAGTTACGTCCTTGCTTAATTAAATCTAATCATCGTAGTCTCAGGTTTTAGAGGCTCGAAAGGTTAGAGTTAAAAGTCCTAATACAGCGAACACCAAAATGTTGATTTAAATCCTGATTAAGGAAGCCAAGCCAGCATAATCAATGTTTAATGCAAATGATAATAATGCACAGTTTATGAGGTAATTTCAAATGTTCCTTGCACCATCTTGTGCCATGAACCATCTAATTTTATGGCATTAATTGGAAATAAGGAGAAACGACAAAGTAAGGATATGGTTTTTATTGCCAAAATCTCTATCTAAATATGATTGGACCGTTTTGTTCGTAAGGACATCGATATGTTAAATGTTCGAAGATATAGATCTTTTGTTTCCTATTTTATTCATAAAGTTCATTTCTATCTCGCACAGAGAAGTTTTTCTCAATAAGCTAACTTCTATATGTATACGCATTTTTATTGCAGAAGAGCTAAGTGACAATCCCCTGTCATGGCCCCGCAAAAAGAATCCAAGGCAAGCGCTGAGGTTTTAGGACAAGGTTCTGATAATGTTTCGGATACTTCACCTCGGAGCGTTGATTCCATGTGAACCTGGTCATACGTCTCAAAGGTTTTGCAATCAGATGTGGTGAATTGTTTGGACGATTCTAGTGACAATGAGAAAGACGACATGACTACCAAATACAAGATCGTTGTCCAGGCAAAGATGCGCAAAGTAGCGGCTAGGCCACGCATTTTTCCTTACTATGACATGATCCGATGGGCGCTAGATCATGTAGACATCCCTACCAGAACCATCATCAACGAGCAAAAGCTCATTGTTGGGACCTTTAGAATATAAAACTTATAGGCGATGTACAAGTTACCACCCACGTCAAACTTCACATACAATGCAGAGTTTCTAGAGGGTTTTAAACAGAAGGAATACGAGCAATACATGAAAATTTTATCTGATTTGATCAAGGATTGGGTCTCACACCCAGTGAAGTTCAGGGCAGACAACAATGGGATTTATTCCATATCTTCTTTAGAACCACAGTTCAAATACGTAGTGATGATGACCTGTAGATTGTACGGTGGGGAAGACACCATGCATTTTTTACTCCCATGGGTGCCCTTCATATACTCAGTAGTAGAAGGCTATTCTTTCAACTGGGCCAAAATTTTATCAGATATCTTGACCAGTGGGATTACAGAATATCAGACGCAGAAAGAGAGCGGGAAAGTTGCTTCATTTTTTATGTCCACATATCTCATGGACGCAATATGTTCCATGACACCTTTTCCCTTGATGAATTGGAGTTGGGATCCATTGGATGCTAATCCAATCCATGTATACCATTCTAAGCTTTGGGAGGACAAGGATTCAGATTTCATATATGAAATCTTCAACTGGGTAATGGTACCAATGCATGTTTCCATCTTCGGTAATCTTCCACCCAGGATATCGGATAGCATCACGGAAAATTTAGGCAGAGTGGTCGATTGGTACGTGCAGAAAGAATTTTCATACATCATGGTTTTCAGCACTTATGTCCCTCCGCATGATTTACCCTTACTTATACCCAACAGGCTGGCTTCTCGCGAGATTACCAGGAAAACCGTAATCGGCGGTATAAGTAAAGAACTGCAAGGGTTTTTAAAAAGGTATGGCCACCTTTTCTTGTTCATTTAAACAACTATTCATTATTAGACTTCAGGCATGCAAAGGCCAAGGTAGCAGCCCTAGAAGATATAAATTTGGTTCACATCGAATTCAAGAAACACAATTGACACAGGGTTGTGAGTAATCATTTGGCCATCTATGGCCTTAAAATATTTGAGCACGAGAATTCACCTCATGATGATATTTTCCGAGGCGCAAAATATTATGACGAGGTTTTGGCTCGAATACAAGCCCTATCGCCCGAAGAGAGGGACGATGTTGTCAGATTCCAAGAGCATAGGCAGAGTTTCCTTCCTCCAGTATTACAGGGTGAAAATCCGATGATAGCAGAGGAGCAGCAAACAGAAGCTAGAGGCTCTAAAGGTTCAACACCCAACCAAGAAGAACAACAGGATAAAGAAGAGTAGTTGGGGGCCCAAAATAGGAATCCGAGGCTTCCAGTCCTCCAAGTGAGCCAACTTCGGTCATTACTCTTGGGAAATATTCTAAACAGGTCAGCAATCACATCGCCTCCATTACCCCCCTACAGTATGCAAAGGAAATCCCAGACGCAGGTTGGATTTTGGGTGAAAAATTGACACCTATATCAGTAGAAGAGCTACCTCCGAATGAATTCTTCTTCGATAAGAAGAGGAAAGTGATTGTGGGACAAGAACTCTACCAAGAGGCAGGTACTGTCTCAAAGAAATTTAAAATTTTAACTGATGGGAGAAATATGAAGAAAGTAGAATTCACGACGCAAATGGAAAGAACATTGGGTGTTTTTTCCAGGGTGAACCAATATTTAGTCGGGGCCCTAAAAGATCAGCTAAAATGAAAAAATCATTTGATCAAAACACTAGAGGCTAAAATAGCTACAGCAGAGGCTGCTGCTAAAGATCAAGCAAGTGCGACTTTAGAGCAAGCAAGAATAGAATATCAAAAATAAATCAAGCGGCTTAAAGTCGATCTTGAACAGACACAGTTGAAGGTTCATATGAGTCAGACTCAGATAAGCTAGCAGGGAGAATTGATAGACTAGCTTCGGGCCAAACTAGAATTCACCGAAATCCAGGTAATCGATATCGGGATATTTCAATCCCAGGCAATAGAGATCAGAAAAAGGTTATTGGCAGCGCAACATGGTCTTCTTGTTAAAGTAGAAACAATTCAAAGCAATTTCCAACTCATTGATCAGGTGTTGGAAAACCTCTCTCTTAAAGAAAGGGATGTCGGAGTAGCTCGGGTGGCGTTCCAGGAGGCTATTATAGCCACAATGAGAAGGGAAACAAGCAGTAGTTCTAGTTTTCCCATCGTAGAGAAGACCAGGGGTAATATCTTGTTGAAAGAATGGGAGTGAAATAGATCCGAAGGAAAACAACAAGCGATGAAGCTAAGGAAATCTTGCGAAGAATTTTTTGGTTTGTTAAGTGAGATTTGTTTGGGTTCCGATGGTGAAAGTGGCATGGAGATACTGGGTCAAATAAATACAGCTAAATATCAAGGAAAATGAAGAAAGAGAATTAGTCGAAATATCACAAATAACTCAAACAGACATAGTGCAAATAGACAAATGGCTAATTAAACCAAGTATACTGTTATTCTCTATCAATGCCAAAGATCAACAGGTGGAAGGAAAACTATTACTATTGATGAAAGACTGCTATATTTTTTAGGCAAATAATCAAGCAGAGCCATCTAAGTTGATATCACAGCTGGAGGAGAAGTGCGTTATTTGCAAGGAGCGTGCGAAGAGACAGGTTTTGGGTACCAGATGAGAATAGAGATAAAGAAACAAAACGTTTTGACTCCTTTAATTGTAACCGAAAACCTCTAGAACTATTGAGATTCCAGAACATAAAAATTTGTATAAATATACATTTTGAAGAAAGAAAAAGGGGTTGGACCTTTTTGATTAATTATAATAGAGACTGTCTCTTTTCGAAATTAATACAAAGCAATCCAGAGATTCCTAATTCCATCACTACTGTGTTATAAGTTTGTTCTCTCTGTTATTTCATATTCATTCTTATTTCATTTATATATATCTGATGAATGTCGCATTGCAATTTAGTAAAACTTCTACTACAGTGATTGATTTTTAGCTATCTATTGTTTACAGCTTTTCCTCTGTATCAGCTACTATCAGGTACAAGACTTGTAAATCTTTAGGTTTTCATATTTTATACTTCATCGGACCATTTCTTATCTTATTTTCTTCTCCTGTTTACAGAGTGAGATTCTCTTTTGATAGGAGCCTTATTCTATAGACAACTTAATGTTTTTCCCATAATTCATACACCATTTATTTCAAATATAAAGCAGTTACAGAAAAAGACCTTTGGTTTGCAATTTTCTTTTAATATTGATTTCTAATGTTCTCTTTTATAAAATCAAAGTGATACAACATAAAAACTTTCGGATTTCTTTAATTTTTTATGTTCCTCTATGACTGTCCCTATTGTAAGACAACCCAATATTGTACCCATCTTGATAGATCAAACCCATATCGCTTTAAATCTCTTTGACACCATACTTAAAATGGCTAACACCCGGGCAGAACTTGAACATTCATGGGCTGCAATTGAAAAGGATATAAGCATCCAGGAACAGTTAGAAGCCAGACAGTGAAAACCTAGAAATCAACCCAGCTTCCTTTCCCAAAGGTATACCCTCCTCCCTTTTTACATCTTACTAACTTTCGAATGCCTAGACACTGTACGTTTTAAAGCCTTACAGACTCTGGAACAACACACTCCATCATTGAGTGCTCTTTCTCTCACATGAAGCCTTTGACCCTCCTATCCAAGCCTCATTATGTGCAATCGAAACAAAGGATTTTATTCCATCCAAGCATATAGATTGGCTCAAAAACCCTATCCCTGCCCACAATTCTTTTGAAGAAGGAAAATGGCCAATATTTCCCTAACCATCAAAATTGACATTTCCATCAAACAAGGAATCATAGAGGAAATCACCATTGGCGTCGCATGCCCCCTTGAGGAACTCACATATTACAAATATCTATTTCATGAATACCGAGACATTTTTGCCTGGTCATACATGGAGATGCTTGGCCTTGATCCTTCTATTGTTGAACATCATATCGACACATGGTATGATATCACCCCTGTACGTCAAAAGAAACGCCCACTGCACCCATCCAAAGCAACGGCCATTAAATATGAAATTGACAAACTATGCATTGTTAGGGTTCATATAACCCATCACATACACGTCATGGATCTCTAACCCCGTCCCAGGCAACAAAAAACAGGGAACCATTTTCATCTGCACCAACTTTCATGATCTCAATCACGCTTGTCCCAAAGACAACTTCCCTATGCCTTTCATTGACCAAATTATCGATGAATGCATTGGCCATGAACCCTTGGCCTTCATGGATGGATTCTATGGCTACAATCAAATATAGATCCACCAAATAGATCAGTATAAAACTGAAATTACCACCACATGGGGTACTTTTGTGTATCGTCTCATGCCTTTTGGACTCAAGAACGTCGGTGAGACGTTCCAATGAGCCACGACCTATGTTTTCCATAATCTCTCTTGCATCATCCTCACTTACTTGGATGACCTCACTACTCGATCCAAGAAATGCACTCAACATCTAGATGACTTACATGTCATCTTTCAACGATGTCAATAGTACAATATCCACTTGAACCCCCTCAAGTGTGTTTTCTGCATCACCGTTGGATGCCTCCTTGGGTTCATCATTTCACAACATGGAATCATAGTTGACCCCCTCAAGGTCCAAGCCATCACATAAATTACACCACCCCAGAATTTACACCAACTATAGAGCCTACAAGGAAAATCCAACTTTTTGCGACGCTTTGTCCCAGATTATGTCACTCGGGCGCACGGTTTCTTTCACTTGTTGTCTCATGATATCCCATTCTGATGGGATGAACATGCACAAACCACTTTTGATGATCTAAAAGTGACACTCTCCAACACCCCTTTGATTATTCCACCCGACTATGATCGCGACTACATCCTCTACTTATCAGCCTCAGTCGTCTCAGTATCCGGAGTTCTCGTCCAACTAGGGGATGATGGCCGCGAGCACGTTATTTACTACATTAGTAAAAACCTTTCAGGACCACCCCTGAAATACAACCACGAAGAAAAAATTTCCCTCGAAGTCCAAAAACTTCGTCATTATATATTGCTTCGCACTGTCAAAGTCATGGAAGATTCCAACCCCATGTAGTACTTGCTAAGTCGACGAAAAATTAATGGCAAATTTTCTCGATGGATAGTCATCCTTCAGGAATAGGACCTAGATTTTTCAACTCCCAAAATCAAGAAATCATTCATCCTCATCGAACTCATCATGAAGTTTCCCTCAGATGCTTCTAGTTCACCCATCAATACGGATTTTCAAGACAAACACCTCTTCTACATCCCCTCGGATGACCCTTGGTATGGTGACCTTCTCGTCTACCTTCAGACACAGAAGTTTGGGTCTCACCTCTCTAGATACGATCATCAGTGCATTCGCCATCAGGCCCCTCGATATCTCCTAATCAGTGACATCTTATATCGACGTGGGGTCAAAACCATACTCCGTCGATGTCTGACCATCGACAAAGCCGATAGATTCTTGAATGATTGCTACAGTGGTGCCTGTAGTGGCCACCTCTCAGGGATTTCCACCTCCCAGAAAATCATTCAAGAAGGCTACTTATGTCCCTCATGATTACATCCACGTTGTGAAGTAATGTGTCAAATTCTAGCTGTATGCAAACAAAGCATGAACGCCACCCTCTCTTCTACATCTAGTCATCACTGTCGGCCCCTTCTACAAATGGGGCATAGACTTCATGACTTTCAATCCTCCATATAGAAATGGACACAAGTACATCGTTGTGGCAGTCAATTACTTTACCAAGTGGGTCGAAGCCATGCCTACCTTCAACAACATTGTTGACACAACATCGCATTTTTTCTTCAACCACGTCATTACCTGCTTTGGAGTCCCACTACAGTTAGTCTCCAATCACAGGAAACACTTTGAGAATGAGATATTTATTGAACTCTCCTCAATATTAGGCTTCTCCAGCAAGTTCGTCTCCCAATACTACCCCCAATCCAACAAACAGGTAGAGGCTGTCAACACAGTCCTCAAAACCATGTTACAACGCATTGTTAACAAACATAAGACTAATTGACATCATATGTTGTTTTCAGCACTATGGGCTTATCGCACGAAAGTTAAAAATACCACTAGTTTTACACCATTTCATCTCATCCATGGGGTCAAATCCACTCTCCCCATTGAGTGTGAAATTCTTACATTGCGCACTGCTATCAAGGTATTACCTGACACTGCTCCAATGGAGTAGCGCTTGTTTAACTTAGAGTCATTGGATGAAGACCATCGGTCTTTGTTACAGAATAATGAATCAGCTAAGAAACATTGAAAGGATACCTTTGACATCCATGTCAACCTTCATGCATTCAACGAAGGAGATCTCGTCCTCTCCTACGATATCCCTCACGATACCTTCGGTCATGGAAAATTCGAGTCATTATGGCATGGACCCTACATCATCCAACATTGCCTCAATAAAAGCGGATACATCTTGGCCTCTCCAGAAGGCTATCCTCTCAAAGAACCTGTCAACGGGTTATACTTAAAGAAATTTTACACCTAAGTGTAGTCATTCTACACTAGGATTTTTCTTCTTTTACACATTTGTAGAGTTTTTAGTCTTATTTTCCCTCCATGCATTATATTTGATCTACCATTTGGGTTATTGATAGATGAATACTGTGTCGACCTACCACATTGGTTACACTGACGGAGCTAGCCATTGGATACATAATCTTGCTTCGACCACTTGGGTCCTCTATACCCCCTCACATGACCTGCTCCACTCCAGCAACATATGTTTGAGCTCAGCAACCAACAACCAAGTAGAATACACCTCCATCATTGGCCTCCTTGTTGAGGCCAGTCACCACCATATTCACCACCTTAGCATCTTATTATATTCCCATCTCATTGTCCTGCATCTCAATAATGTGTATCGTGTCCGTGATCCTTGCCTCTTCTATAAATACCTGCAAGTTAGACTCTTATCTCGACATTTTGATTCAATTACATTTACACATATTCCAAGACAATTCAATCAAATAGCAGATAATATGGCTAACCTAGTGTTAGATTGGCATTTATCACAACAATACATCATCACACATACATAAAAAACATCAAATGTTTGTCACAACATGTAGATTAGACATCGTAAAACGCATCACAAAAATACCATCACATGTGAATAGTACGACAATCCTCAAACATGTATATCCATATATATATATATATATAATCATCAATGTATCATCAATGTTTACAAAAGTGGTACAAAATATACATCATCCATTGGTAGGTGATCCCCCTCATCCCTATAGGTACAAAAGAGGTGCCACACTACCCTATACAAAATGGCCTCACAGGCCTATATAAATACCAAAAATATACAAGAGCACTCATGGTATCTCTATACCGCCATCGCTAGGTCCTCTATTTGGAGGAGGTGCCCCACCAGCTGGGGGTCCTCCAGGTCAAGGGTGTAGTTGCCCAGTCATAGATTCCCCCGCTACAACTTCTCTGTGGATCAGGGTCCCCAACTCCATCGAAAGGTGCACACACTTCTCTAAGACTCCCTTGTCCTAGACCTGATTCCACATGCCCTTGGGCACTCCCTGTAGCACCAAATCCAACCGATGGTGGAAATCCTCAAACACCTCGCCGGTCACTCCCTGAGGCACATTCAATGGACCTGCACCAGGGTCATCGAATCTACGTCTCCTACCAGCTCTCGCATCATTGACTAGACTCGCACCAAACTCATCCCTCCGACGTCTCTCTCCCACCCGCGGCTCTCCCCTCGGCAGTATCACGGGCCCCTGATGAGATAGTTCTCTAAACAACTCCACCTCTCGCCATCGAAGCCCAACATCTACACACACAACAAACAAACGATAGCATATACATCCATCCACACATAAAACATATGATATATTATCAAAATCATAAAACTTAAAACACATTAACATACCTCTATGGTCCCAATCCTCTCCTAGAGGTAAAACCATATCCAGGTCCTACCCGAAGTCCATCCCACCATAGGGGAACTGTAGTATGATCTATGGCATCTGGCACCACACACATGCCAAGTAGGCCATAAAATAATGACCACCCTACCCACCCCCATGTCGTACCAAAATCGATTCCCACTGCATCAACCGTGCTTCCTGTGTATCAACCACCTCCAACAAAAATCTAGGGCACAACATGGGAAACCTTTCCAAGAACCATGCCACCAAGATCGACACAAAGGAAAAATCACCTAAATCAGTGGCCCGACACTGGTTGAGCTGCCCCATCATCTTGGTGTGCAGTATCAATCCCCAGGAAAAATTCTCTCCACCCAATTCCCTCTGCATTATCCTTATCTGACCACCATTAATCCATTGAGTAGCTAAGGATCTGTATATCCTCATGATCATTGCGATGATGCACCGATGCACCAATGCATCCATCGCCCCAATCCGTAAAACCGAGCCTGACATAAATTCCTCCCCCGAACAGTACATCCACGCCAATTCTGCTAAGTGTGCCTCCCTTGGCAATTGGGGATCAACAGGTAGGGACCTTCCTCGAAAAGGGAGCTCAGTGAAGAAATAAACATCCTCCATCATAGATAATGTCAGTTTCTCCCCCCACACAATGAAACACTGTAGCTCAGTGCTCCACATGGAAATCAAAAACTGCAGTAGGTACTCCTGTGCTTGTAGCAATTAGCAGTCGAAGAACTTTAGAAACTCACATGCTGCCAAAGGTCCCTGAACACCCAACTCATCATCCCTCACTGCCTCCCTAAGGCATGTCCAGTCCCTCTCTCTCCAATGGATTATCATCCTTAACTGATCACCTGCATTCACACAAACAACACTTTATCATCCACCAAAATCCATTCAATGAAAAAATTAAAGAAAGACAAGTTTTTTTTCAAAAATCCCCCAACTTTGCCTCATGTGCGTAGTTTTCATCCCCCATAGGCACGCACATATGCACGCTTGTTCTTTGCATAGTGTCACATCAATGCGCAACTGAAGAAGAAACAAATGCACATCAATGCGCATCTGTCACACCCACATGCATACATTCATGCGCACATGTTCGTTACATAGTTGCACATTAGTGCGCAACTGTACTTCGAACAGGCGCGCATCCAATGCGCACCTATTTTCCCCACTCATGCACCCCCATGCATGGCTTCCCTCTCTATAGCCGTGCACCCTAGCGTGGTTATCCTTTGATCACCTGTGCACGGGGGGGACCACCCTCACAAAATCCCACTGTATGGCCATATGTACAACCCTGCCCAGAAAAGAAACCCTAACTACTATGCAAGAGGATGAGACCACTAACCTAGCTCTCACAAATCCTGGATCGACTGGATCGAACTCCTAGAATCTCTAAATCTCCTCTAAAAACCTCTCGCCAACTCACTATGGAAGCAGGTACAAATGAGGTTGGAATGTGGGCCCTACAACTATATATAGTCCCTTTTGCAAAACTTCCATGCTCAATTACAGGAGCTCAGAGCATCCATTTTCCGATCCATCTTCAGCCACGGTATCAAGATCTCGCCACCTACACAATCACATTCCCCGACTCACCATCCATCCTTGGCCCTAGGGGATCATTTTTCTCACATCACGCCCAGGTACGCATGCTCATGTTCAAAATTATCGAATAATTGTTATATGTTCTTTATCCTCATATATTGTTCATGTCGGGTATTCGGTTTTCATGTGTGAAGGTACTTGGTCATCACACACTCGTGCAACCCCTTCAGGTATATGATCGACACTAGCATGTAATCATTCCCTATGAATATCAACTGCATCTCCTAGTCACACCCTCTGACATTTGCCTATAGGATCCCCCCATCCGACTCTGCAATACTATCACCTCCATTTCATTTTAAGTACTGTCACTCGGTAGCACTCTCCCCTACATGATTTTTCCCATTCATAGCCCCCTTTTGGCACTTTGACACTCATGTTTCTTTCACCCCCTAGGGATGGGAGTCCCGATAGTCTTACGCATGTTTGAGAATCATCCACAAACTCCTTCTCCTCATTTTGCTAGCTTTCCCAATGGACTCCCAGGATATTTCCTCATGGTTCTCATTTGACTGCACCTGTGTAGTATCATTAACCCTCCATTTCATCCACAAACAGTTTGCCCATTTGCAGAATGACCTCCATTCATTTACCTCATACGGAAACCCACCTATGTGGCCCCCACCCTCCACCAGTTCTCCACGCAACTTGCACCCTCACAGGCCAAGCCATATTACACTGGGGCGCCCATTTCTGTATCTACACACTTATCCCAAATTATTTTTTATTCATTTGGTAATTTTACAAAGCCTTTGTTTCCAACATTTACATAGCTTTTTATTGTCGCGTTTAGAGACCTTATTTTCCAGCATAGCAACCCATGTCTCCCTTGGTTGGGGCATTCATTACCTTCTACTCTTGTTGACATCCTCCATAAACCCCGAGTATCCCACAGTCCATGTACCTCTGATCTCTGAGTTTGTCCACTTTGTGATGCCTCTGGCACAATTTAACCCACGTCTAGTCGTCCCCTTGATGCTAGATCCAGTTTCATGGTTGTTGCCACTCATACTTCACATATATCCCCAACCAAGGACAATATTGAGCCGCACCGCATCCTAACTTCGTCCATGTACCTCATCAATTCTTGATCTCATCCAGTGGATTTCATGAAGCCCTTTGCTTCTTGGAGTCGTGTCTCCTTTTCTGTCGACATCAGCACAGTTTCGAGACAGGCGACAGTATCATGAATGTCATTACCTTTACAATGAGGAGTCTCAAACGACACAGAGAGAACCATAATTTCTCTCTTCTATCGTTGACCCCATAACATTTGACATCAACACAATCTCATGTTATGGTGGGTCTTACTTTGCGACTATTGTAGTTGTTTCATACTAGCCGAAGACCTCTGAAATTTGTTGGGCCATCATTGCCTGCGAGTCATCGCCACTTATTACAAGTGTCATTGCCTCTTTTCAGAGTATGTTCACCATCACAATTTTCATCTTCCATTATCAAACTGCCCCGAAGGGCGCTTCATTTATCTACATCAACATACATCTTCAGTTACTATCTTACACATTTGAGTTACATGACACGAGCATGGGGCATGCCCACCTCCTTTGTATACATTTTTTATTTTTTCACACCTAGAGAAAGGGTTGGGTCCCATAGTTTCCCCTCTCCTTCCAATGTATCGCTCTTGCAGTTCCTATCAACACTCATTATTACAATGGTACTCTCAGTAGAAGAAACATTGATGTATTTTGGCTATACGTATGCGCCTAACCTCATACATCAGGGGGGATCTATTATGACTGAAATGTTGTCTGCAAATGGTTAAAGGAATCTAGCATCTCCAAACACCTATTAGTTCACCTACAACTTCAAAAATTCATTTCCAAAAGGCACAAACTATACAACTGGTTAAAAAAATAACGTGTGCAGAAGAACTATAGGAAGCACGTGCACATGCGCAGGTTAGAAACGTCAAAAACGTGCACATGCGCCCGAGGCGCGACTGTGTATGATAAAATTCACGCACTCCTGAGAATAGTTCATCTATTGTTCTTGTCGAGCGCTCACCCACTTCTGGTTTATCTCCCAAGTCGATTTGACCCTCAAATCCGAGATGAATCCAGGTGGGGCGTTGTTCAAAGACTTAAGGGTGCCCTAAAAGGCCCCTTGTTCACACTAAATACCGGTTGGATAATCCCTCAAAGAATTTCTATAAAAAGAGACCATGGGTGCACTATGAATTCAAGAATCTCATTGTATTGTTATGCTGCCTCTATTCTCCTACAAGGAACCTCTTTCCTTCTTGGAGCATACTAACATCATTTCATTAAGCTATTCACCTCACCTCTTGAGGGAATAAGCTTGGATTTCTTCACCATTTTCTTTCTAGTTTTCCATTTGTAAGAAGAGCTCTCACATAGGGGATTCAAGAGCCCTCCCTTGGAATAAGAGGAGACCCATAAGTCCCCCTTTTTCTTTGGTGTTTTCCCACTAATAAAATCTATCCATTGGTGGCATGAATATTGGTTAATTCTTTGGTTGATTTTTGTTATAGTTTCCTTATTCATTGTAATTTTGTTTCTTTAGTTTTTATTAGCTTAGTTGTTTGTTTATTTCATGTGATTGAGTCATTTGACTCATACACTAACTTTTTTCATGTTCAACTAACCTAACTAGACTTCCAAGTGTCCCTCTTTTTCTCATTCAAGTGGCGAAAATGATACAACATCAGGTATAAGTTTAACCCTTTTTCGGGCCCGAGGGACTAAATTTACAAAAAAGGAACCCCCATAGAGTCCATAGTTAACCTCTTTTCAGACCACCTAAAATTAAAAAGATCATTGAGTGACCTTGTTCTTTCACACTTGTTAAATTGGTCCAGAAGAACATCCCTTACATATTCCATAGTTAAGCTCTTTTCAGACTCCTTAAAATTGAAAAGATCGTCGAGTGACCTTGTTCCTTCACACTCGTTAATTGGTCCAAAGGAACATATTATATGGAGTCCAAAGTTAAACTTTTTTCAGACTCAAAATTGAAAAAAATGCCGACTGATCTTGTCTATGTCACACTCGTTAAAATGGTTCTAAATAGATGTCTCTTCGGTGCTAGTTTACCCATTTTTTGAACCGAATAGACTACCTTCGAAAAAGGTTCCCCAGTGGAGTCTTCTTTTATGTTTTTGCATATTCTAAATGTGGAAAAACCACCGATCTTACCTTCTCTGGGCTCGTGAAACATACATTGAAGGGGGTTTCATCATTTCCTTCTAATCACATTTGCATCTCTGTGTCTTTGGCCTAATTTCAGCTCCATGTTTCTCTCAATTTAACCTTTGAAGCATGCCTTATATGCAAGCCTTGTAGAACTTTGTCTCTGCGACCTGACACCTTGACCCACGGAGGAATTTTCCCCGAGTGTCCTTTTCTTGCACATGTCTCCTTACTCTAAGCATTAGTTCATTCCTCGCACTTGAAACTAGTATGCTTGCGACACTCGTTCCTCCTCTGTAACGTAGCATTCTTTTATTCTTTTTCAATCTCTTTAAAAATATTGAAAAAGACAAAAAAATAAAAAATACCCCAAAAAGAGGACTAGAAATATATATTCTTTTTTGGTAGCACAATGAGTCTCCCTTGGAAAAATCACATCCTTCCATTTTTTCATCAATATTTGGGATTTAATATGACCTTAGGAAGTTGTTATCACTACATAGAGTTGTGTCCTTCATTTGGTTATCCTTCCAAACACATGGAGAGTTTGTGTTGCCTCCAGCATCATGAACTTATGTCAATGTCATGCTGCCTAAGTCTGATCATCTGTCGTGTTATTTTCCAAGGGAATTTTTACCCAAACTGAGTCATCCTTTTTGCAATTTGTCTCTTGACCTCATGCCCAACCATCCCAAAAATTCCAATCAAGTCCTTGCTCAAAATCAATGAAGTTCTATGCCTAATCATCAAGATCCTCTTGTCTTTTCCCAATGAGTTGTCAAAGACCTCTGGGTAGTGAATTCGTACACTCACATTACACTCCTACCCTATTTTTGAAGATATTTAAGTTGTTTGTCGAGCTTGGAAGGCCTCATCTCCATCCATCAGGCGTCGTTGGCTTCTTGAATATGGATACTATACTTGTATATCTTTGATTTTTAGATGTAGATTCATTGTGTATTGGTTGAGGCTACACTTTATATAGTTATATGAAATGGATATGCAGTGTATTTGATTGGCAACCATGATTTATTTCATCCCGAGCATGGGTATGCCCGCCTCGAAGAGACAATTTTTATTTTTGCAGATGGCACCTCCCTAACTTCGATCCTGGGCTCACTTGCTTCGTACATTGGTGAATATTTCTAATGTATTTCAGCCATCATATGCTCTTCTGACCTCACACATTAGGGGGCATGTGTTATAACCCTAAATTTATCTACATATGCATACCTAGCATCAGGCCCTCTTACTTGCCATTTTTTCCAGGCCATCACTAAGTTTCTCTTCTTAAAAACAATATTTTTGAAGATGTACGCATCCTGCATGATTACTTCCTGCATATGTATGCCTATTGTACCACTGCAGCCCGTGTACATATTCTAACTACATCACTATAGCCCGCGTATACTTTCAAAAGTTGCAAAAATTAAAAAGTTGCAAGGAATTCATTGAGATTATAGGTTATTGGGTAGTTTCCCAACTAATCCACCGCCTATAGCCCATCACCCAACCGAATAACCATACTTTTGTCATATAAAATAAGGTTTTGGGGGCTCATTCCTAAGCCAAGCATAAGAACAGTGAAACTCTGCCCGTTTCACATCCCTTCCTTGCCCCAAGAAATTGCAGCCACCTTGTGAGATTTACATCATAATTTCCCATTTTTTCCTTTTTCCTCCATCATAAGCCTATTCCATTTCCCTAGAAGAAGTTTGAGAGGAGAAAGATACGTGGAAGCGCAGTTGGATCTTGGTGAAGAGGAGCCTAGACAAGGTTTTTGGAGCAATCGTTGACCTTGTTGTAAGTAAACATTGTGATATCAATAAAAGGAATACTTTTTCTGTCTCGAAATATGATGTGTCAAATGTTGTATTTGATTTATTCTTTGTTTTAACATCTAACCCGTGATTTATATATGAGATGCATGTTTTTAGTTTCCTGTTTATCTATTTGTGAATGTAGGTCATCCTTGGGAGGAGGCTTGCAGTTAGCAGAGCTATCAAGAGTGAGAGGATCGACACCGGACGTGGAGTAAAATGTAAAGTTACCTGATATTTTCACTTTGTCTTTCATATATGAATTTGGGGTATGTTGGAGGTAGTTAGAAAAGTAGGAGACTTTTAGACAGTTAGATATGCCTACATGTTGAACCCTAGTGTAGTCCATAGGGGGGTTTTCCCACTATAGCATGATGGAACCACGGTCACACTATCACTATGAGATATACCACTGTAACAACCTGTACCAATCAACCTGTAAGCAACCTATACCATAAACAATTGAATCAACCATGCATCAACCTATACCATAAACAAGTGCATCAACCATTCACCAAATTGTACCTCAACCTGTACCATCAATGAGTGCATCAACCATGCACCAAATATGTACCAATAATGCATCAAATACACATAAACTATGACTAATCAAGATGTACCAACATCATCAACTATACACCTCATGTATGTGCCAACTCATCAACTACTTGTCTCAACCATGTACCCAACATGTACCTCAACCAAAATCCCTCATCAATTTCACCATCCAAATATGATTTGTAACTCTGTAATAGACTTGGTGTATATGATCACATACTTACAAACCTTCCTTAACTTTTACAACAAGAGACTAACATTTTCATCAAACTTTACTTTAGTCTCACATGACTATTTTTGGATTAGTCAAAAGCCCTAACTTGCAATAATCATAACTATGTACCTATAATGAATAAAGATCTAAAAATGGTACACAGTGTTCTTCAGTTTATTTTGTGCAATTCCTCCAGATTTCACTACTTGGAACCTCTTAGAAAAGGAGTTATAGAAAAAATGACATACCTTGTTGAATTATGGATTATTCTAGAGAGAGAACTTGTAGAGCATGCCCTGCATGGAATATTTGTTGTATGGATATGAAAATTGTACAACAAATAATATTGACTGTAATATAACCAATACATTTGGTCTTACTGAATTTGAATCTGTTATGAAGAACTTATGACGTTTTTACCTGAAAGACCTATGTTAGACTAGTTTCAAGACTAGCCACAAACCCTATTTTCCACGGCATGTAACTCCAAAAATACAACAAACCAGAAGATGAAATTTATATCAAATATAATTGGATATGTTTCCTCAATGGCATCCCAATTTCACGGTCTGATTCATTCTAAAAAAAAAATTATTGCAAAAATGGTGAGATGACTTGTAAATAACATACCTTAGAAAACATCATCAAAAGAATTTATCCTCCCTTGAATTTTGGTCTTCTTTACTTCACCTTCCCTCTAAAAA
>ML781105.1:665410-718233 GCA_009831015.1 Picea engelmannii | reverse complement strand
GAACTCCTTCTGGGCTTAATTCTGAGATATACATGGTCTCCCACTTTGAACTCTCTTGGAGTTCTCTTTTGATCAGCATAACTTTTCTGTCGGTTCTGAGCGACCTTCAGATTTTGTTTTATCTGAGTCACTTGTTGTTCCATATCTTTCAACATATCAGGTCCAATAGAAATCCTGTTTACAAGGTTACTCTAGTTGACTGGAGTATTACATGGACTACCATAGAGGACCTCGAAGGGACTCATCTTTAAGGATGCTTGGTAGTCGTTGTTGTAGGCGAATTCTACAAATGGCAGGTAGTCTTCCCATTTCCTGGGTTGATGCATCACATGCATCCTTAACATATCCTCTAATATTTGATTCACTCTTTCTGTCTGTCCGTTGGTTTGAGGGTGATAGGTGGTGCTAAACAACAATTTGGTCTCTAAACCCGCCATTAGTGATTTCCAGAAATTGGAAGTAAATTTTGTGTCTCTGTCAGATATTATCTCTTTCGGCATGCCGTGCAGTTGGAACACCTCTTTCATGAATACCTGGGTGATATCTATCACCTTGTAGGTCGATTTGACAGGGATGAAATGAGCAGACTTGCTCAGTTTATCCACCACTACCATAATGGCGTCATTCTGTTTGGTTGAAGTTGGAAATCCAGTGATAAAATCCATGGAGATGGTCTCCCATTTCCATTCTGGGATGGGTAAAGGGTGTAGTAGTCCTGCTGGGTGTCAATGTTCTTCTTTAACCTATTGGCATTCTATGCATTGGGCCAAATATTTAGCTATGTCTTTCTTCAATCCAGGCCAATAAAATTGTTTCTGGGTGGCAGTGATCATTTTCTGGTATCCTGGGTAACCAGTGTATGGTCTTTTATGTAGTTCATCCATAATGAAACTCTTCAAGTCGTCACAATTTTGAATGTACAGTCTATCTCTGTAAGTGAGAAGACCTCCTTTGGTTATCTGGTAGCCATCATACTTTACTCCAGCGGGTTCTTGTTGTAGGTGCAGGGTCACAGTCTGAACGAAGGAATCTGTTTCTTGTGCATTTTTTACTCTGTTCTTGACATCTGTCTCACAGGTACTCACCGCTGCCAGCTGAATTGTTTTCATGCTTCTGCTAAGGGCATCGACCACCCTATTTTCCTTCTCTTTGATGTCTTTGATCTCAAAATCAAATTCGCTAAGGAGAGCCATCCATCTAGCTTGTCTAGCATTGAGCTTTGGTTGGTCGAACAAATACCGTAATCCACAGTGATATGTCATAAGCACAAATTTTCTTCCCAAGAGGTAATGCCTCCACATTTTTAAGGCATGCACTATGGCATCCAGTTCTAGATCATGAGTCACATAGTTGACCTCATGTTCATTCAATTTTTTGGATTCATAACAGATCACCTTTCCTTCCTGCATAAGGACTCCTCCGATCCCTTCTTTACAGGCATCTGTGCACACAAGGAAGTCATCTTTTGGGTCAGTGATTTTCAGCATGGGTGCATGGGTCAGTAGATGTTTCAGGGTTTGAAATATTTCTTCACATTGTTGTGTCCACAGGAATTTTGTCCCCTTCTTCTGGAGGGCAGTGATTGGACAACCAATCTTGGAGAAATCTTTTATAAATCTTCTATAGTATCCCGCCAATCCCATAAAGGATCTGATGTCTGAGACATCCTTTGGGGTAGGCCATTCCATGATAGACCTGATCTTGTCAGGATCTACTGCTACCCCTTCCTCGGATAGAACATGTCCCAAGTAGTGTATTTGCTTCTGAAAGAAGTCACATTTACTGAATTTGGCATAGATTTGATGCTCTCTTATCACTTGCAGCACAAGTCTAAGATGTTCTTCATATTCTTCTCTATTCTTAGAGTAGATTAAAATGTCATCAATAAAAACTAGTACAAATTTATCTAGAAATTTACTGAGTACAATGTTCATTAAGAACATGAAAGTGGAAGGGGCATTGGTTAACCCGAATGGAACTACCACAAACTCATAGTGACCATACCGTGTCCGGAAAGAGGTTTTATGGATGTCTTCACCCTTAATTCGGACCTGATGGTATCCCGACCTCAAGTCAATCTTTGAGAAAATAGATGCACCCCCTAACTGATCAAATAGATCATCGATCCTGGGCAAGGGGTATTTGTTCTTTATGGTTACTTTATTAAGTTTTCTGTAATCTATACACAGTCTAAGGGTACCATCCTTCTTTTTCACAAACAGGACTGGTGCTCCCCATGGAGACACGCTGGGTCGAATATAACCCTTATCCATCATTTCTTTCAATTGTAATTTGAGTTCCACTAACTCAGGTGTGCTCATTCGGTAGGGTGTCCTAGACACCGACACCACTCCTGGAGCGAGTCCTATCGAGAAGTCAATGTCTCTTCTCAGAGGTAGACCCGGTACCTCTTCCGGAAACACATCTCTGTATTCTCTCAGGATAGGGTGATCATCAGGGTTGGGTTTAGCACCTTCGATTGTTTTTAGAACCTATATTGCATATAGGGGACATCCCTTTCGGAAATACTTTCTCATTTGCAGGGCTGATATTTGCCTCACCGAGACCGGTTTTTGGATCCCTTGAAGAGTTATCCTTTTTCCTTCTTTTCTCACATATTCTAAGGTTTTATGGTAACTGTCCAATTTGGATTTATGGGCGGCTAGCTAGTCCATACCAATCAACAGGTCGTATGATCCCAGGGGTAATACATTAAGGGTTTCTTTGGTGGGAAATTCACCCAACCTTAATTGGCAAGCTGGTATGACCTCTACTACCTTTCTTTTGGTGCCAGTGGCTAACTGTACCAACCATGGTTTAGTTTTCTTATGTGGTTGTAGTTTACACTTATCAACAGATCTAGGGGATATATAACTCAAATTTGAACCAGGGTCAATCAAAACAGACACCAGATGGTTGAAAATCATACCTTCTATTTCCACCACTGAAGCTTGGTGGTCAGCTTGGTTATTATCCAAGGCTGCATAAATCTGCAGCACACTTCTCGCCACATCGTTGACTGTGGTAGCTTCCTACATGTTATAAATTTTTTGACTGTTCTGTTGTCGGTGTGGACAGTCTCTTCGGAGATGCTCTCCTCCGTAATCCCAACATTTCAGAGGTTCTTTCTTTGGGTTATCAGTCTTTACTGGTATAGGTCCAGAAGTTTTATTTCTGTCTACTGAGGGAAAGTTCTACCGGAGTACACTCCAGGTTGGAAAGTTCATTCTAGGGTTCTTCTTGTAGTTTTTCAATCCTGACGATTTGATCCCCTTTTTTTGAAATTTCGAACCACTTTTCTGTTTCCAGTCCCCATGAGACTCTGTCCGATGTCCATATTGTTCATGACAATATGTTGCTTTTCGAATAGTGTCTTCTAAGGTCTTTGGTTCGTCGAATTCAATTCGGTTCCGGTATTCCTTGGGTAACCCACTAATGAAGCGTTGTACCTTCGCCTTCTCTGCTTTGATGTAGGGTACATATCTCAGTAAGTCGAGGAATTTTTTGACATACTCCTCCATAGTAAGTTGTCCCGGTTTGAGTTCATAATTCTCTTTAGCCTTCTCGTCGAAATACCTTTCCAACAAATACTTCTTCCGGAAGTACTTCTCAAACTGTTTCCAAGACAGATCCTCCTCGCGGACCCCTTTCATATTCTTAAGGTATTCCCACCAGGTGGAAGCCTTTCCGTTCAGATTGAAAGTGGCCACTCGGGCCTTCAAGTTCTCTGAGAAATCATGGACTCTGAAATATTTCTTTAGTCCAAGTAGCCAGGCCTCGGCTTCCTCTCCTTTCTTTATCTCATCGTCGAAGGAGGGAGGTTTGGCCTTCCGAAATTCCTCAAATTTATGACTCTTGGAAGTCTTTTGCTTCTTCTGTTTTCTGCGAGAATAGGAACTGGTCCTACTACTGGAAGAGCCTTCTGAATCACCAGCTTCCTTCTCAGTGGAATCGTCTAGCACTGGTCCTTTACCTCTGGGGTGGACCTTTCTTGATGTGATTCTCTCAGTATGTCCACTGACAGGACCATGATTCTGCATCTCAGGTTCATGCTGCATTTGTCGTTGTAGGTCGGATAAGCTCTGCAGTAGAACTGCATTAATTTTGGTTTGCTTTTCTTGTTCTTTCATCATGCTTTCATTTTCGGCCGTGCAGCTTTGCAATTCGACCATGAGACTCCTCACAGTCTCAGCTAGGTCTGGAGGGGTTCCTATTTCTCTTCTTTCGTCAAACTCTTCATTTCCGTTGTGGGAGCCCTCTCCCACCTCTTGGTGAGTCACCCTACTCTGCGTCTGTAGATTCCCGTGGTTGATCGTTCGCTTGAGTGAAAGGACAAACGCTGGTTATTAGTCAAGATTTAAATACATTTTTATAATTTGCATATAAATTCATAACTTTTTCACATGCATACATAGTCGGGTTCTCATTTTCCAAGTTTTTAATCCTGGACAAGAGAGTTAAGTCAGGGGGTTACTCCTCATAGGAGTGCTTCGAATGGAGTTTATAAGTGACTCGTGCATGAGCCCAATCAGGCTGAGTGTTGTAACCATGCTCTGATACCACTTTGTAACATACCCTCTACCTAAATGAATTTTTTTCGGTCCTCTGTCGGACTCGAACCCCTAAATAACCATGGAGGCCCAATGTAAGTTGGCTCTTTCTCTATCTCCTTCTTTGTTCCCATGTGATCATGGGTTAGGTTCACGGTTCAATTTGAATGCAACGTCTTTTGCATTTTGCACTTCGACACTATAGTAACGTCCAAATCTTCGACTCTGCAACTACCGAACCCCGACAGGGCTAGCGATCGACCAATGGGGATGAATCCCTATGGGGCCAGCGAATGGCCAATAGGAACAAACCTCAATAGGGGTAGAAAGTAGCCAATGAGAATCGCCCTGTTGCATGGCTAGGTGGCATACATGTGGCAAGAGGGAAACACGACATGGTGGTCATCATGACAGGGAGGGACCCCATGTCACAAACCACACTATTCATGACCCCCCCCTCCCATTAAAGGAAGAATGGAAAGGGGGTTCTGGAATGCATCCTCAGCCATAGATCTGGGCGGGTGGACTCTGGTCATCCAGATCTACTCGTTGTTTATCCTAAAGCATAAACACGTCCTGGCTTAAGTTAACGTCTTGTTTCCACATCTAACGATCATTACAAACCCTGAGATCCTCTGACAGAATCTCTTCCATTCATCGGGGTTTAACATCAAAAAAATCTGGACTCTCGATCACGGAGCTCCGGAATCTTCAATAAGCTCTCTTCTAGCCTTATCCCCTCCTGGCTATGCCTTCGGGTCCATATGACCGCTCTCATAAGACCGCATCCTTATATCCTCCTATCGGGGTTTCATACTTTCAAGTGCTAAAATGCACTTGTCCCCAGGATCCACGATCCCTCGAATCTTGACGCTCCTTTCACGTGTTAGCCCTCCTGGCTAAGCCCTGGTCCATGCGACCACCTCTCGTATGACCGCAGTCATATAATTCTGTCAGGATTCCTCCTATCGGGGTTTTGACACTCGTGATGTCCCAACAACTTGGTTCACCGATCCCCGATTCCCGACATGCTCCTCTCCTACCTTTGCCTCATGGGCTAAGTCTTTAGTCCATGTGACCACAACCTTACCTCTCATTGGGGTTTCAGACTTCGGATTTTCACCATGTATGGACTTCTCGTCCCCGTGATTCCCGATTCTCCGAATCCCGACTGGCTGACAGTTGGCTCCCACTTATCGGAGTTTCACGGTTCGCGATTCCAAAATGCATAAACACTTTGTCACCAGGATCCCTGATATCCCGATGACCCAAACACTGATCAACAACTTCCTGTTGGGCCTTTCCCCGATGGCACCGGTTGCTGTCACGCGTCCTCCTCAAGATGGATGGTTCTGATCTCTCCGGGATTTTGAGACTTGTGATGTCCCGATTCCTTCGACCTTAGGAACTTCGATTTCCCGAATGTTGATATCCCAATGAAGGTCAGGACGTCTGCCTGGTGTGAGAAGGGTTAAACCTCGTGCACCTCCGATCCGATATGACAGCTGACGGGCAAATGGGCCAAGATATAACGACCTAGATCCATTCTTCCCGTGCACACTCCAGAGACTAAACTCCGAGCATCTTAACCCGATCCAACGACTGATGGGATTTCTGAATGAGATCCAACGACTCAGATTGTCCCACCTGATGCATTCTTCCACTACTTCATGGATGTGGAAAGATCAATGGTTCAAATGTTCTCCTGGGCCTTGGGATCTACGATCCCGATTTCCTCACTGTTCATGAAGATAGAGGGAAAAAGGGGTAAGTTATGTAACACCCTTGTTACTTTTGTCAATCTAACAGTCGTGAATGGCTATTGGTAATCCAACGAGATATCATTCATCGATTTGTTACTTATCCCTACACTACTATCTCAGAAACTTAAGAGGGTCATTCCTCCTCGTACAGGGTTATTAAGACTTTCCCATTCAAGTCCCTTTTCCAGGTTCGTGGAAAACCTTTCCAAGAAGGGAATCTCTTGAAGAGTCCTATTCTGGGGCCTTCCTAGAAACAGACAAAGGTAAACAGCTTCCTGAGAATAGGCTGGAATCCTAACTTAGTTCAACCTAGGCATAATTAGATTCATTTATCAACGTAATTCATGCATGGTTTCCTCTGTTATAAGCATATATCTATTCATTCTTATCAAACACTGCACAAACATTCTTACACTGAAATCATTCACAATTTCACAGTTCTATGAGCATATATATATCAGTATATGAATTTCAATATGCAATATGTAAAACACTTATCAGAAATAACACCAGAAGTGGGTGCAACTACTGAGAGGGGTGCACGTTTCCACCCAACCATAGGCGTAGCGACTCCCAGCAAATTTACCACTAGCCACCCCCAAACTGAGACCATGATGCTCTGAGACTGTGTCTCTCTGTCTGCCAGTGACAAGGAGCGAAGGTTGCAATCCTTCCTCTCTTCTATCACTCACTCTACGTAATTGCCCAAGTTCCCCTCGCGTCTGCCCCCTTTCAATCACTTCTGCCATATGCCTTATCCTTTCGCGAGGTTGCGTGTGGCACGATTACCCTCGCACCGATCAGGCCTGATGGCTCTACGGATGGGTAGTTCACAATCCCATCCATCATCAAGTCGTTCGCCTACTAGCCTGCGAGACATTAAATTTGGGGCCAGCGAGCCGCTTTTGGTTCTCCGGGCTAGTGGAGTCCAAATATGGTGTTAATCCTCAGTGGAAGTTAATGCCACCTTTCTCGGTGCCTTCCACCGCCATTGTGGTCTATTTTCTGCACATCCCCTCTCAGCAGTCCTGCAATAAATTCAAAATGTCATTCACATTCATTAACCTTTTCCTCTAGGTCCATTTACATCACGTATTCACATTTATGAGTTTGCCATAGTTCTTGGCTAGTCCAGTTATATTTACAAGCTGGGGGGAAATAGGGTGTTACAGATACAGAGTGACAACAACAGGTTTTCCAGGAAGGCAAACAGAAGCAGCAACATGGCTACTGAAGGCCGTAGGTATGCTGGGAGGAGAGAGCTATGGAGCCAAGAAGATATAGATGAAGAGCTCGCATATATAAAGAGAGAATTGGCGAGGCTCGAATTGAAGTTGCGACAAGATAAGAAGACGGTTGAGGTATGTGAACCAGAGACTGGGAGAGGTCTCGATGATTTTGAAAATGAACTGGGATCAGCTGAGGATCTCAAGAACTGCCATGAGGACAGAGAGGAAATTCCCAATTGCCAGGAGGGAAATGAAATGAGATCGCTGCGAGATCTCGAAGACTGCCAGGAGGGTAGCAGAAGCATCCCATATTTCCAGGTGGGCAGGCATGAGCAGGTGAATTTGGATTAGCCCGAGGAGATGACAGAGCAGGTGAGCTCAAAGATAGATTTAGATCAGCAGATGCAGCTAACAGAGGAGGAGGATATGAGAAATCTTTTGATGATTGGGGGAATTGGAATATTCCTACCATTTGCCCATGAGGAGGCAAAAGTCTGTGTTGCAGATGATGCAGGAATAGCAGAAGAACAGTCACAGATGATGATGAATATCAGGGAAGAAGAAGAATTAGAGTAGGTGTTTGAGACTGCCCAAGCACAAGAAGAAGTGAACGAAGAGGAGAATGAGAATTCAGAGGAATGTCTCAACATATTCAGCCAAGAAGCTGAAGAAGTTGTAGCACTGAATATGACAGCAGAAGAAGGAAAGGAGAGTGAGCATTCTAAGGAATGGCTCAATGACTTTAGCCAAGAAGCTGAGGAAGCTGTAGCGTTGAAGATAATAGCCGAAGGAGAAGACGAAGAGGATGATGAGCATTCTGAGGAATGGCTCAATATTTTCAGCCAGGAAGCTGAAAAGACTGCAATAGGGGAGGTTGCAGAAGCAGAGGAAGAAGAGGCAGACAACATTTGTTTTGATGATCTATGGGAACAGATTGAATCCCTAGAAGAGAGGGTAAAAGTCCAGAGTGTGCACATCCAATAGGTGAAGTTGGAAACGGATGAAGGAGGTATGGGAGATCATGGTGATCTTCTCATGTGCCAAAAATTTTTGCAGCTGAGGAGACTGCAAGAACAGAGCCAACCACTGGAGTAGTTGGACGAAGTGATCAAAGAGATTATGGAGCTGATGATCTGATCAACATACACTGCTAGCAAGGAGAAGTTGGGAAGAAAGAAAGCAGCAGTAGTGCAGCAGCAACAGCAGCAGCCGAATGGAGCAGATGAACAACTCCAAAGGATGATTTGGGATCCAAGAGGATTCCAACCACTTAGAGGGGAAGCGCATGAGCAGGAGCTCGTGATTTTGCAGCTGAGGAGTTTGATGTAGGAGAATCTCTCCACATAAGCCAGCCAACCAGCCAACGACGTCGAGCACGTGCATTCAATATGAAGAGTGGTGCAGCCTCATTTGAATTTGAAATTGAATGTAATAAATGTCTAGGCTGTTGAGCCATAGAAGTCATGCCTTTGTGCAGGCATTAGGTAGATCGGCCTTTAATTTGTTGTATGGCTGAGATCTAGATCCGATTCTGGACTAGACAGCCCATTCAATGTAATTGAATATGATAGGTGAATCTGGAGGGAAGCGCTCAAAGAGCCCCCTCAGGTAAAAGAGATTTTGGAGATCTCATTTTGAAAAAAAAAGGTGGATTTAGTTAGTGTGGTTGTAAGAGAAGAGCCAGAGAGAGCTTGAGAACACCTTGTAATTACAGGCATTTTCCATTTTAATATAAACAGAAGCAGATTTTCCTGCATGTTATTCTGTGTTATGTGAGTGTCTGTGTGTGTTCCATTGTATGTTGTAGATGTATGTTATGTTGATGCATTCTGCAGGAGTTGTTTGGTTTCAGGCTTGAGAGGTCTTTGAGGTTTCATGTCAGGAGTGCATGATAGAGTGTTGCGGACTCTGAATACCAGTGCATAGAGGATGCACTTCTGAACTCTGCGGAGTCAGACAAAGACGTGATGCGACACAAAAGCTGAAATCATCAACATAGGAGAAGACCTCAAGGTTGTTGAACACCTTGGAGGCAAGGCTGTGTGGGAGAAGACACAGTTGCAAGCAGAATTCTACTATGAATTTTGTAGAGCTCTGCCAAGTGGGCATCGAGCATACGCACGAGTTACGTTGGAGAAGAACTTTGTTGTGAGTTCTTAAGAGGAACCAGAATCACTAAGGATTCTCAGAGCTCTGCCAAGTGGGCATCGAGCAAGTGCATAGGTGCATAAGAAGACAGAACTGTTGAGCGTTCTATGGGAAAAGAGAATAAACTGTGCCAGGAGGGCATCGAGTCAATGTGCAGACAGGCACAGAAGAGAAAAGAACTCTTTGAGTTCTAGAGCTGGAGGAAGTATCCACTGAAGGATCTTCACTGGGTTGTTGAACACCCAGAAGGACTCAGCAAGAGGTTGCTTGAGCAGAGACACTGCCAGGAGGGCATTAAATTCTCCATTTGTGGGAGAAAGGAACAAAGACGAATTCCTATGGAGTTCAAAGCAACAGGAGAAGCTCGGGACAGATAGCACTTTGTGTGCGAGGACTCTGCAAAGGCACAGAGGTCAAAAGAATCCTTTGAGGATTCGAAGGAAGAAAGCTCAGGAGGAGTTAGAGTCTCATATGCGTGGCGAGACTCAAAGTTGGAGGAGCTCGTAGAGGAGAGACGAGACAAAGGTCGAGGCATTTGAGGAATTTGAATTTTTCTTCCAAAGAGAGCTCAGAAGTTCAAGAGGAACAATAGCAACCGTCGGATTCGGCCGGAGACGAAACCTGGACCGTTGAAGAGTTCACTTCCAGAGAGCATCATAGGGAGAACACGGGAAGAAACGATCTACACCGTCAGATCTGGAGCGGATACCCATCAACCGTCAATTGGATAGAAGGCAGAAAATCCCGACAAGGGGCATAGCCATTGGGATAGTAGTCATCGGGAAATCGGGATTCTCGAGGACAAGAAAATCGAGACACTTCAGGTCTCGAAACACTGGAGCGATCTGGAATGTCCGTTGGAGAGAGACACATGGTGGAGATCGAGCAATCATCGGTATATTGGCCATCAGGAAATTGGAGTTCCTGAGGTAGAAAGAATCGGGACATCAAAAGTCTCGAAATATCGGAGAGATCAGAACCGTCCATCTTGAGGAGGACGCGTGGCAGCAATCGGTGCCATCGGGGAAAGGCCGATAGGGAGTTGTTGATCGGTGTTTGGGCCATCGGGATATCGGGGATACCATTGACAAGTGGTCTTGGCATTTTGGAATCATGAACCGTGAAACCCCGATGAGTGGGAGCCAGCTGTCAACATCTCAGAAAGGTGGAAAGCTCTGTTGAGTGGGAGCCAGTTGTCAACAAATTAGAGAATGGGGAGAGCTCCATTGTGTGGGGGCCAGTTGTCAGCCAGTCGGGATTCGAGGAGTTGAGAATCCCGCGGGTATATGCATTTAGGCATTGGAAACCCCGAAACCCTGACGAGGGGTAAGGTTGTGGTCACGGGGTAATGGTCACGCGGACCAGGGGCTGAGCCAGGAGGGCTAGCTGAAGTAAAAGCGCGTTGAGAATCGGAGGATCGTGGATCCAGAGGGCGATTGTATTTGGACATTGGAAAGTCTGAAACCCTGACAGAAGTATATGGCTACAGTCATATAGGAGAAGGTCACGTGGACGAGGATCTTAGCCTGGAGGGCTAATGGGAATTTGGATGCATCGAGAATTGGAAACCCAAAACCCCGATAAGGATAAGATATAAGGCTGCGGTCTTATGGAGTACGGTCGTATGGACCAGGGCATAGCTAGGAGGGGCTAAGGCCGAGCAGATATCTCATCGGTGATCGAGGAATCAAGAGGACAGTGACTCTCGACATCAAGAAGGACGAAACCCCGAACCCCGAAATTGAGTCGGGGATAACCACGGTAAAGTGTAGAAGGTCATGTGGATGAAATAAGGACCCGTGGACCGAGTTTTTCATAGGGATTCCCGAGGGAATCCAAGGAGCCACTTCGGCTTAGCGAAAGGGGATTTTTGAACAATCCTTAAAGACCAGGAGGTCAAGCGCAGAGACCCTACGGGGTATGCATCAAGAGCATCGCGCCATCAAGACTGATCCATCTATTTCCTTTCTTAATGTAAGAAACCTCTCTTTATCACCTGTCATGTGTTTTGAACAACCACTATCAACATACCAACCACGTTTCTTCTTCTTAGCTTGTAGAGCGAGTGTGCATTCTTCATTGCTATACTGATTCTATTTTATTATCCATGTTCTCTTCTGAGGTTCTTGTATGTGACTGTTGTTGTTCTGTTGTGGTTCTCTAGGAGGAACTATCATTCTGCAATCTTTGTCCATGTTTCCAAAGTTGTTACACTTGTAGCATTCCACTTCACTACTCAATGATTCAAACATGTTGTAACTTCTTCTTTGTGTTTCACTAGGCCTTCTTGGATAACCCTTTTTTGTATGACTTTCAAGGTTGTTTATGTTCCTACTGTTGGCTCTGCAATTCCTAGCTTTATGCCCAAAATTATTCCATGCATAACATAAACCAAAAACTATAGTTTGATACCTGGGAGTTGAAGATATTCTGAAAGGAGTTTCTCTTCTAAATCCTTCTTCCTCCTGAGGCATATCTTTCAGTTGTTGATTCTGAAATCTGAATCTTCTTAGTTGAGGAGTGTCCCTGTAATATTCCTTGTATATCTTCCTATCCCCTTTGATTTTTTCTGCATAGTCTTTTGGATATGTTTCTTATTCTATTGATTTGGAGCTTGATCCCATTTCTGTTAGATTGTATCCAAGTTCATACTTGTCATGATGAGGTTTTTGACTATTCATAATGTCACCCAAAACTTTTGAGTTGTTCTGCATATTTTTCCTTTGAAGATCATTTCTTAATGTGAAAATCTTTTCTTCCAATTTTTCAATGTTCCTGCCTCTTTCTTCTCGTTATTCTTTGAGTGCTTCTTCAATTCTTTTATCTTCTTCTATTTGAACCTTCAAATTTGTGATCATTTGTTCTAGTTCCCGAGTGTCTTCTTTCTTGTCTAGTTCCTCTTGTAGCTTCTTGTTTTTCCTTTTTTCTCTTATTATAAATTCTATGGCACACATCAATTCTTCTCGGTAGTCAAATTCTTTCTCTTCATATTCTTCTTCGACCTCTTCATATTATTCTTTGTTGTCTTCTTTTTCAGAGTATTCTAATGCCATGAATAGAACTCTTTATGTTTCACTTTCACTAACTTCATCTTCATATGATGATGAGATGTCTTCTTTGGTGCATAATCTTTTCTTGAAAACTTTCTTTGTGGTTCCTTTGCCTTTATATATTTTCTTGTTATTTGAGTAATCTTCATCATTCATGTTATTTTTCTTATGAGGACATTTATTAGCAAAATGACCAATACCATCAAAATTAAAAAAAATCAACGGAAACTTACCTCTATATATGTCATTGGTTCCCTTGTTCAATATTATGATGAAGTTGGCCACTTATTCATCATCTTCCAAGATGTCACTGTTGCTGCTATGTTCTTTCTCCTTTTTCTTTCCCTTTTTCTTTGACATTTTGGATTCTTTGAAAGATGCTTCTTTTATATCTGGATTTTCCTGTTCAGTTTTCATTTCATATGATGTGAATATTCCATGTAGTTCATCCATGCTTATTGAGTCTAGATCTGCTCTTTCTTCTAGTGTTGATATCTTAGGGGCAAATATTTTAGGAAGATATCTTAGTACCTTTTGAACAATTACAGATTCTTTGATTTCTTCTCCCAATCCTATGATTTCATTTACTATTTCATCGACTCGTAAGAAATAACATGCAATATTCTCATCTTCCTTCATGTTTAGTTGTTCGAACTGGCCTCTGTAAGTTTAAAGCTTTGCTTATTTGACTTTTGAATCTCCTTCATAAATATTTTGAAGTTTGTCCCAAATCTCTTTAGAGTATTTACAATGTATAAATTTGGTGAATATCGATTCACAAAGACCATTCTAAAGTGCATTTGTGGCTTTGGAATTATTTTGACCGAGTTTTATTACTCTTTCATTTGTCGACGGAACTATTGGTTCTTTGTATCCATCTACAACTGATTTCCAAATTTCAAATCCCTGTGCCTGTATATATGTTTTCATCCTTCTGCCCCAAAATGCATACTTATGTCCATCAAAATGTGGTATTCCATTTTTATACATGTTGTTTCTCTCCATGATCTACCTTTCAGTGGTCAAAATGATTTCTGAAGGAACTTCCTATGATACCAATTGTTGGGTTACCGAGAGGGGAGGTGAATCAGTAATAGAGAAATTTAATCATTTTTCACCATAAAATGCAAGTGTTGTATCAATGTAGCATTATCATCCAATAATTGCAGAGTAAATAAACAATGAACGAATGAGTAATCATACACATACACAATACACCAATGTTTTTACGTGGAAACTCAAAGAGGGAGAAAACCATGGAATTCTTTTTATTATATGTCTTGAAGAATTACATTCATTGGAAGCACCAACTTCCTTTGTTTTCCAGATGCAACTAAAAGGCGGCTCCAACCCCCTAGTTTCTAGGCTACAACCTTAGGGAAGCTCCAACTCCCCAATTCTTTGGCTACAACCAGAAGGAGGCCACAACCTCCTATGTTCTCCTACTATAATCGGAAGGTGGATACAACCCCCTATCCTTTCCCCGTCCAACCGCCCTGATGTAGAAGTATAATGATGGAACCACTGTCACACTATCACTATGATATATACCACTGTAACAACCTGTACCAATCAAAATGTAATCAATGTGTACCTTAAACAAGTGCATCAACCATGCATCAACCTGTAATCATCCTATACGATAAACAAGTGCATCAACCATGCACCAAACTGTACCTCAACCTGTACCATCAACGAGTGCATCAACCATGTACCAAATATGTACCAATCATGCATCAAATACACATAAACTATGACTCATCAAGATGTACCAACATCATCAACTATGCACCTCATGTATGTGCCAACTCATCAACTACTTGTCTCAACCATGTACCCAACATGTACCTCAACCAAAAACCTTCATCAATTTCATCATCCAAATCTAATTTGTAAATCTATAATAGACCTGGTCTATATGATCACATACTTGCAAACCTTCCTTAACTTTAACAACAAGAGACTAGAATTTTCATCAAACTTTACTTTAGTCTCACTTGACTAATTTTGTATTAGTCAAAAACCCTAAATTGCAATAATCATAACTATTTACCTGTAATGAATAAAGATCTGAAAATGGTACACAATATTCTTTAGTTTATTTTGTGCAATTCCTCTAGATTTCACTACTTGGAACTTCTCATAAAAGAAGTTATACAAAAAATGGCATACCTTGTTGAATTATGGCTTATTGTAGAGAGCAAACTTGTAGAGCATGCCCCACGCAGAATATTTGTTGTATGGATCTGAAAATTGTAAAAAGAATACTAAAGACTGTACTCTAACCAATACATTTGGTCGTAATGAATTTGGATTTGTTATGAGGAAGTTATGACATTTTTACCTGAAACACCTGTTTTAGACTAGTTTCAGGACTAGCCACAAACCCTATTTTCCATGACATGTAACTCCAAAAATAAAATGACCCACAAGCTGAAATTTTTATCACAACTACTTGGATATGTTTCCTCAATGTCCTCCAAATTTCACGGTCTAAATCATTCTATAAAAAAATTTATTGTGAAAAATGGTGAGATGACCTATAAATAACATATTTTAGAAAGCATCATCAAAATAATTTATCCTCCCTTGAATTTCGGCCTTCTTTACTTCACCTTTTGTCTGAAATTTGGCTTAGATATCCTTCGGTTACCTCCTTCACCTGTATATACTCAATATGCTCAAGTTTTATTAAAATGAGAGATATGTGCCTCTTATTTATACTTTCATGTAGCTTCCTCAAGGGGTTACCTTTTAACCATCTTAACCCACTTTCCTTATTTTAGGGTTAACCCACTTCTAACCACTTGTCCACTTAGTAATTTCTCCATTAAATTTATTATTTGAATAATTTATTTTGTATTCACTTTGACTTGTACACTCATCACTTCACTTTATTATTTACCTTCTAAAATCTCTTAAACCACTTTGACTAGTTTTACCTTTTGGGGTTTCTAGATGACTCATGAGGGTTCTCCAACTTCACATGGCCATAACTCTCTAACCGTGAGGAGTTATGTGATGTTCCACATACCAATGGAAATGGCATGACCTGTACTATCCATATAGAATATTCTTACTTGAAAATATATCAAAACTCATACCATTATCCATCAAACAAACTTGGCTCCATTACCCAAACCTTTCTCCAACTTTACACGACCATAACTCTCTACCTGTGAGTAGTTATGTGATGTTCCACATACCACCGAAAATGGCATGAGATGTACTATCCATATGGAATAGTCTTGCCTAAAAATATACCATTATCCATCAAACAAACTTGGGTCCATTACCCAAACCTTTGTGCTACCAAAATTTGCTACCAGACTTTCTTCACGGGTTGCCATCAATGACAACCAACCTAAATAATCAACAAATAATGTATCACCTTTAGTAGATCATACATAGTCTACCCATACTATTTAGTTGGACAAATTGCCTTCACAATTGAATTATGTGGCCACTTCCACCATTTTTTTAATATCAAATCCCATAAAGAATGAGCCTTTGACTCATTTTTATGACTTAGGCTCAAAGATTTAAACTAGACATTTATCCATAAGGGTAAAAAATCCAATTTCACCCCCTATGTGAAAAAGTGTTGGGTCTTACTTATCTGACCATGATATTTCTTAATGACGATAAATTCTTAGAGGCCATGACCTTTTTAGATAATCCTTAGCATTAAAAATTTAACTATTAAATAGTCAAGTGGATGAATAGTCTTCATATATTTGAGAAATAAAAGGAATTATGGAATCCCCATGATCAAAGTTCAAGAACTAGGGGAAAATACCATCAATATATGATAACCCTAACCAAGAAGAATCACTTAATTGTCAAAAGTTGAGATATGAATTGAGAAATCAGAACGCACCCACCTTCAATGGGATTGTTGAAAGAGGAAATAAAGCATAGACTTGGTTGGTTAACATTGAAGGACACATGATGCTATATGAATTAAACACCTCAAAGAACACTATTTTTTTATCAACTAATTCAACACCTCTATGTTATTATTTTACTTTGATGACTTTCCCTGTGGAATTAATTCATAAGTGAATCATATATTAAATTGAAAGTTCTTCATAATTTTGAGGCACACTATGAGTTCTTGGTGATTCCTTTTAGGTTGAGGGAAACTAAGATCCTATTATATATACTTAGTGCACAAAACCTCCTAATGGATTCCATATCCAACTCAGATGCTAAAAAACCCTTAGATATGGCTCATGTTATGGTTTGCAGGTGTTTTTCATGGTGATTGATCCTTATAAGTGATGTTTAGGGAATAAGGTCCAAGTTTTTTCCTCCCCTGACCATGGAATTTGAGATTAAGAAGGTTCAATTGGGGCTTAAGACCCTTCTTTCCCCCTTAACCATCTTAAGCTATCAAGACCCATTTCTACTTTACAAAACCTACTCATGGCACCATATCCTACTTTGGATTCTAAATAACACCAACTATAGCCCTGAGAACCATTCCAAATGGGGGGCCTGACACATTTTTATTTAGGGCATATGTTTTGGGTTAATCGTGGTACTTGTATCCCTCAAATAGTCCAAAAATAACCTACAAGGGTCCTATTTGATGGCTTAAGGACTCGTCCAACACTATATCCTGAGAAGTTGTGTGGATTATAGTTATTGTCCATAGAAGTTAAGCCTAAGAATGTTCACTTAGGGAACACATCCCTTGTCTCCCTCCCTTGAGCTTGGTTAGACTTTTAAACCCATTCTTGGTTCAAAACTAACTTATTCATGGTGCCCAAATTCCACTTGGAGGTGAATGATATGTTACATAGGTGATATGTTGTGGTTTGACTACTTGTCTATGGTTCTTGAGCTTAAGAAGCAAGGTTTAGGGTTGAAGACTCTTATTTCCTTTCATCAACTATAGTCATGAAACTAAGACCCATCCATGATGATCAAGAAGACCTCACAATGTCACCCATATTCAACTTGGATGCCAAAGACTTCCTAGAGAGGACTCATGTCATGGTTTTTAGGTGTTGTTGATGGTGGTTGAGCTCGAGAAGGCTTAGTTACAGCTTTAGGACATTGTTTCCAAATTGCCATGTTTATGCCTCTACATCCATTTTCAATGTACAAAACCTAATCATGATGCCTATATCCCTCTTAAAGGCCAAAGTTTTTTTATGTCAGTTTGAGAACTTGTTCAAGGCTCTTGATCAGCTTTAGAATCTTCAATAATATTATAAGGAAATTTTTTTCATTCTTTGATGATAGCTAAGGTCTTGTGACCCATACATGGTCTTTCATGGTGAACCAATGATGCGCGCACCACCGACCCTCAGGCCAAGGTCCACGTAGGATCGTTCTAAATCTACCCCTTGAGTCTGATTTACTCTTCAATTCCTCCTCAGGGAATCCCACACACACTCAGTGTTTTCCACAGGTCCTTTTTGGTATGCCCGCGTGATCAAACACGAGGCATTAACCCAACCCTTCTGTCCAACAATAAATTGGCGCCCTTTGCGAAATTGGAACTTTAGGTTTCGCGACTTCGCGGATCCGGATGCAAGTCTCCTAGTTCTCCAACCTCTGAAACCCCGAACTCCGAAATGACACCTTCAACGAGATCAACGGCTATGCACTAAATGCTAGTCTCTCTCACAACTCGAAGGTTTGTGAGTTGAACGGTTGAATATACAGGCCCTCCTTTTACGAGGTTCTGAGATGAGAAATCCAAGAAAGGTTTGACTCCTTAAGTGACCCTCAGAACTCGCAACTTCACGACTTCTGATGTTGAACCCTTGTGCTTCTTTCTTACGAGATCCCAAAGCATGAGAAGTCAACCATGGTGTTGACTCCCTTTTCGAACGACACATGTCCACCACCTGTCACTGCTTCTTCCTCTCTCTGGGTGTCTTATTTTCATGCCACCTATCAACCACACGGGTCCCACCAAACAAATGTGCCACGCGTTGCATGCGCCTTGCTCAATCCGACGACCTGCTTTATTTCGAGCTTCTGGGTATCAGGAGTTCAGAACTCTCGATCCCAAAACGTTGCCTCCTCTGTTTCCTGATACCCGAAGTGATAAAATCCTGAAACTCCATGCCAACTCCTATCACAACTTGCAACTTCGGGACTTTCGTTCCGCTATTCTCAACTCCTTGTCGTCGGGATCCCCGAAATGCCGAAATGATCTGACGAATCAGACAGATCACGATCAAAGGTCGACGTTGAATATTAACACCAATGGAATGGATTCATCCAAACCTTATCCTCCCTGCAACTCCTCTGGATCCTACGGTCCTTGCAACTTTGCAAGTTCTCCATGGAGAATTCTGACCGTTCATTCCTCCTTGACTGCTTCTACGAAATGAACCAAAGTTCATCCATTGGAACTTATCTTCTGCAAAGCGACTTCATTCTATCTCCCCTTGAAGTGTTTAAATCTCAGTCTTCCTTTGAACACTTCAAAGGCGTAAAACCTCCTAATCTTTCTCTGGCAACTTCAAGCCTTGAAAGTACTCCTGCATGCACTCCTTGCAGCAATCTATCAAATACTTCTGGGTATTTGATCTCTTCAACTATGTGTTGTCTCGACAACAGTAGTCCTTCAATCCTCCCCTGATTTGATAAGTCATAAGACTTTCAACAGCCTACTCACTCCTTACACAACGTCTGTTCTCCTCCTACACTTCTGTTGGAATGAGAACAACATATACCTCCTGAGTTTTCTGAGATAAAACTCAGAACTTCATCAACGCACTCCTTGCAGGAACTTCTCTCACTTAGAAAGAGAAACAATTGAAACTCATTCCCTCTTTCTCTCAGATTCATATACTTAGCATGAAATCACACATTCAACACAGCATTGAAAAAAATGCATAAATAGAGAGAATAAAACACCTGTAAGCATACCATTCACCATGTATAAACATAAAACATCATAACACCATGAAATGTGATTCAAAGCTTCATATATTAATTCAAAGCTCCTGTACATGGACTCTTCTCTACAACTCTCTGCTACAACTCTCTCCTTCTATGCTATGCTAATGATACAATCCTCTAATGTTACAATGGTGAGGGTGTCTATATCCGTTTTCCCTCCTACTCTCTAAAATGTGAAATCTATTGATTCAAACCTACCTACTTTCATTAACTGGGCTTAAATGCCTTTTACATTGGTAGATGAGAGAAAATTGCTCATGATCTGTTTACAACATGCAAGTACATTTTCCTTAATTACTACATTAACATCTGCTCCTTTAAACTTTCAAAACATTTCAAAACGTGAAAAATGTGTGTTGCGCTTTCCAGCTGTCTTTCGCCTCCATGCTCGCTTGATTGCTTATGATGCTCCTGCATCATACTCCCTTTCTTGAAAATTTTCATGAACTCTTGTTCATGAGCTCTTGCACGGTATGTCCATGCTTCTTAATTTCTACTTCATCTTCCCAACTGGCATCTTCAACTAGATGTCCTCTCCATTTGACCAAGTATTCAAAATATTATTTTCTGCTGGTCTTTTTGCTAATTCTCTTGTCAATTATGTTTTCCATCTGTGTCTTTTTAGCTACAGGCATCTGTTTAGTCCATTGAAATTCTTTCTGTTCATCCTCTACTCCTTATTCTTCAGCTTTGTAAGGGTACAAATCTACAACATTGAATATCGGTGAGATTCCGATCCCATCGGGTAATTCAATCTCATATGCATTTGCCCCAAATTTCTTCACGACCTTGCATGGTCCAATATTTTTCATCTTTAGTTTGTTATATGTTCCTCTTGGGAACCTATCCTTCCTCATATGTGCAAGAATCAGATCATCAGCTTCAAATTGAAGTTCTCGCCTATGTTGATCTTCTCTGCACTTGTATTCTTGATTTGAATTCTACAATCATTCCTTAACTCGGCTATGAAGCTCCCTCATTGCTTCTGCAAAATACTTTACACTAGCACTTCTGAATTCAGCTTGTTCTGAATCTTTCAACTCAGAAACTCCCCTTGGATGCATTCCATATACAATTTGGAATGGAATCTTCCCTGTGCTTCTATTGAGCGAGTCATTATAAGCAAATTCTGCCTATGGCAGAATGTGATCCCACTAACTATGGTGTTCAGTCACTAAGATCCTCAACAAATCTCCTAAGCTCTTGTTCACAACTTCTGTCTGCCCATCCATCTGAGGATGATATGTTGAGCTAAAAGAAAAACTTGTCCCCATCTTCTTCCATAAAGTCCTCCAGAAATGTCCCACGAACTTAGTATCCCGATCAAAAATGATACTCTTGGGCAAGCCGTGAAGTCTGACGACTTCTTTGAAAAATAGATTCGCAATGTGAGTTGCGTCACTGCTTTTCTGGCATGGTATGAAATGTTCCATCTTGGAAAATCTATCGACTACCACAAATATTGAGTCATATCCCCTTTGTGTCCTTGGCAACCCCAATATGAAATCCATGCTCACTGTGTCCCACGACATCTCAGGTATGGGTAATGGCTAGTATAACCCTGTGTTCTACTTTTTGTGTGCTGACAAATTCTGCATCTGTCCACAAATTTCTTGACATCTGTCCTCATCCCTATCCAAAAATACGAGCCATTCAATTTTGAGAACGTCTTATCATGAATGAAGTGTCCAGCCAATCCTCCAATGTGTTTTTCTTTCAACAGACTCTCCCTCATGGAGCAATTTGGAATACATAACTGATTGCCCCTGAATAATAATCCGTCCTGGATCATATATTCGGTCCACTGGCTTCTGTCCCTGAGAATTGGATTCTCATATGCCTCATATGATTCCTTAAAATCTGGGTCATTCCTGTACATTTCTTTGAGGTTATCAAAACCCAAAGTTTTGACTCTGAATTCCTCCATAAGCAAACATTTCCTTCTCAAAGCATCAACAACTTTGTTAGCAGTTCCTAAAATATGCTTAGTTACAAAAGTAAAATTCTGCATGAATTCAACCCATTTGGCATGCTTTTGGTTCAACTTCTCCTGTTGAGTCACGAAATGTAAAGCATGGTTATCACTATAAAAAACAAACTCTTTAGGAACCAAATAATGTCTCCATTTCTTCAGCGCTTGTATGACTACATAAAATTCTTTGTCATAGGTTGAGTACTTGATATTCACTTCAATCAGTTTTTCACTGAAGTATGCGATTAGTCTGTCATCTTGGCTCAAGACGACTCCAATTTCAAATCCACTCGCGTCACACTTGACCTGAAATGTCTTGCTGAAATCTGGCAAAACCAGAATCGGTTTCTCAATGATCCTCTTCTTCAGCAGGTCGAAGCTCTTCTCTGCTTCTTCTATCCAGTGAAAATATTTGTGTATTTTCTTCATCATATCCATCATTGGTGCACTAATTCCACTGAAATTTCAAATGAATTTCCTGTAGAAACTAGGTAAACCATGGAAGCTTTGAACTTCAAACACACTTTTCGGCAATGGCCAATTCTTAATTGCATTTACCTTTTTTGGGTCCATCTTCAACTCATTTGCAAAGATAACAAAACCCAAATAAATGAGTTATGTCCTCATAAATGATGTTTTCTTCATATTAATCAGCAATTTCTCTTGTTGTAATCTCCTCATCACTGCGGCTAAATTCTTTAAGTGCTCTGCTTCAGTCTTGCTGAAAATTAATATGTCGTCAAGATATACGATGACAAATTTCCCAATGAAATCCTTCAAGACTTCATTGATCAATATCATGAAAGTACTGGGTGCATTTGTTAAGCCAAATGGCATGAAAAGCCATTCGTATATCCCCTCATTTGTCTTGAATACTGTCTTCCATTCATCACCTTCTCTCATGCAAATTTGATGGTATCGTCTTTTCAAATCAATCTTTGAAACAAATCTTGCTCCACTCAAGAAATCCATCAAATCGTCCATCATTGGCAATGGAAATCTATATCTGATGGTAATCTTATTGATTTCTCTTGAGTCTGTACACATTCTACAGCCTCCATCTTTCTTTGGTCTGAGAACCGTTGGAACAACGCATGGACTCAAGCTCTCTCTAATCAATCCTTTGTCCATTAAATCCTGGACTTGCCTCTTGACTTCTTCATTTTCCTGTGGCATCAATCTGTACGCTACTTTGTTTGGTAAATTGGCTCCAGGTATAAGATCAATGTGATGACTTATACTTCTGATAGGTGGCAACGAACGAGGTAGTTCGTCCACTACTATATCAACATACGCTTCCAACAACTTCTAGATTTCCCCTGGTAAATCGTCCACTCTTGTACTGGTCAAAACAATTCTAGGCTTCTTGACCACAATAAATTGTGTATCTTCCTTCTTCTTAACCTCATTAATAATTTCTTTCCCACTCATGAGAAGTACAGTGTTGTTTGTCTCTATTTTCACCTCTTTATCCTTAATTGGCAACAACATGTGAGTCCTCCCATTCTTCCCCAGGGTGTACGTGTTCTTTCTCGCATCATGAATCACATTTATGTCATATTTCCATGGTCTGCCCAGCAATAGATGACAAACATCCATGGGAATGACATCACATAATATTCCATCCTTATATCCTCCTATTTTAAATTCAACTAAACATTGTTTAGTGACATTTACCTAATGTCCTTTTTGTATCCATGAAACTCTATATGGGCTTGGATGTACGATAGTCTCTAGCTCCATCTTTTCTACCATCTCTGTAGATATGAGATTGTTTATGCTACCATTGTCCACAATGAATTTACATACCCTGTCTTTTGTTTTGTAAGCAGTCTGAAAGAGACTGTTCCTTTGGGCTGGGTTCTCTGCCTCCTTCTCTGGCGTTAAGAGAACTTTCCTCATCATTAAGGATCTTTCACCCTCAACATCTTCTGCCTCAACATTCCGTCTTTAAGCTTTGACAATGTGAGCTTCACCACCTTCTTTCTTTCTTTCTGGACACTCATAGGATTTATGTCTAATTTTTCCACAGACAAAGCATTTTATTTCACCTCCTCTGCCTCTTCCTCTTCCTCTAGCTCGAAGAAAAGTATTCCTATCAGCATACTGCCCTCTCTGTGAGATTCCTCCTCTCTCAATTTTAGTTTGAGGTCTCTTTCCCTCTTCTTTAGATTTATGAGTTCTGTCTTGGGCAATTTTTTTGCCTCTGGCCTAACTTCTGCCTCAGCCTCTTTGACCTTGCTTTTGGCGTAGCTTCTCTTCATCTTTCAGAGACATCTAATAAGAATCCTCTACATTCTGAATGATCATCATGCTCATCTCATCTTGAAGTTCATATCTCAGACCATTCATGTACCTAGAAACCTTTTCATCATCGCTTTCTCGATGACCTGCTCTGATGTTTATCTTGTAGAACTCTTCAGTGTATTTTTTCACTGACATCAGCTTCTGTCTTAAATTTTGCATCCTCCAAAACAGAGTAATTTGGTAATCCTTGTGTATGAATTTGGCTTTCATCTTCGTGACCATTCTATCCCAGCTTTTGATTTTTTGCTTGCCTTTGCAGCGTCTGTCAGCCTACAGTTCATCCCACCATAGTGTTGCATGCCCTTTAAGTCTAGTGACAACATGTTTGACATTCTTATCTTCCTCGACATCCTCATAGTCAAAGTATTTATCCAGAGCTCTAATCCAGTCTAGAATCTCTTCAACATCCAGGTTTCCCTCATACATGGGAATCTCCATCTTTGCCCTGGAACCTATCCTTACAACAGCCCTGAATAGGCATTCGTCTGCAGCATCTTCGACTGTGACTTCTTCTCCTTCATTTTCAGCTTCACTTTCACTTTCAGCTTTATTGAAATCCCCAGCATCAACTGTGTGCCTTTGTGTCATCTCTATAACATCAAGCCTGGCACGTAGTTCACGCATTTCCCTCTCCACTATTGGATCAAGCATCGCTACTGGCCTGTCTCTTCTTCTCAGCAGCATGGTTGTAAAATATTTCCCCTATTCTCTCTGCTACAAAAAGAAAAGACTTCATTCTACAGCTCTGATACCACTTGATGCACGCACCCCCGACCCTCGGGCCAAGGTCCATGCAGGATCGTTCTAAATATGCCCCTTGAGTATGATTTACTCTTCAATTCCTCCTCAGGGAATCCCACACACACTCAGTGTTTTCCACAGGTCCTTTTTGGTATGTCCGCGTGATCAAACATGAGGCATTAACCCAACCCTTCTGTCCAACAATAAATTGGCACCCTTTGCGAAATCAGAACTTCGGGTTTTGCGACTTCACGGATCCGGATGAAAGTCTCCCAGTTCTCCAACCTCTAAAACCCCAAAATCCAAAATGACACCTTCAACAAGATCAATGGCTATGAGCTAAATGCTAGTCTCTCTCACAACTCGCAAGTTCGCGAGTTCAACGGTTGAATCTACGGGCCCTCCTTTTACGAGGTTCCGAGATGCGAAAGCCAATTATGGTTTGACTCCTTCAGCGACCCTCAGAACTCACAACTTTGCGACTTCTGATGTTGAACCCTTGTGCTTCTTTCTTACGAGATCCTGAAGCACGAGAAGTCAACCAGGGTGTTGACTCCCTTTTCGAATGACACGTGTCCACCACCTGTCACTACTTCTTCCTCTCTCCAAGCATCTTATTCTCATGCCACCTGTCAACCATGTGGGTCCCACCAAACGGATGTGCCACATGTTGCATGAGCCTCGCTCAATTTGATGACCTGCTTTATTTTGGGCTTCTGGGTATCGAGAGTTCAGAACTCTCGATCCCAAAACACTGCCTCCTCTATTTCCCGACACCCGAAGTGCCGAAATCCTGAAAATCCATGCCAACTCCTATCGCAACTCACGACTTCGGGACTTTCGTTCCACTATGCTCAACTCCTTGTCGTCAGGATCCCTAAAATGTCGAAATGATCTGATAGCTCAGACAGATCATGATCAACGGTCGACGTTGAATCTTGACACCAATGGAATGGATTCGTCCAAACCTTATCTGCCCTGCAAATCCTCTGGATCCTATGGTCCTTGCAACTTCACAAGTTCTCCACGGAGATTTCCGACCATTCGTTCCTCCTTAACTGCTTCTGTGAAATGAACCAAAGTTCGTCCACTAGAACTTATCTTCAGCAAAGCGACTTCATTCTGTCTCCCCTTGAAGTGCTTCAATCTTCGTCTTCCTTTGAACTCTTCAAAGGCGTAAAACCTCCTAAGATTTCTCTGGCAACTTCAAGCCTTGAAAGAACTCCTGCACGCACTCCTTGTGGAAATCTATCAAATACTTCTGGGTATTTTATCTCTTCGACTCTATGTTATCTCGGCAACAGTAGTCCTTCAATCCTCCCCTGAGTTGATAATTCCTAAGACCTTCAACAACCTCCACACTCTTTGCATGGCGTTTGTGCTCCTCCTGCACTTTTGTTGGAATGAGAACAATGTATCCCTCCTGAGTTTTCTAAGATAAAATTCAGAACTTCGTCAACGCACACCTTGCGGACGTTTCACTGCACTCCTTGCAGGAACTTCTCTCACTCAGGAAGAGAAACAATTGAAATGCATTCTCTCTCTCTCTCAGCTTCATATACTTAACATGAAATCACACATTCAACACAGCATTGAAACAAATGCATAAACAAAGAGAATAAAACAGTTGTAAGCATACCATTCACCATATATAAACAAAAAACATCATAACACCATGAAATTTGATTCAAAGCTTCATATATTAATTCAAAGCTCCTGTACATGGACTCTTCTCTACAGCTCTCTACTACAACTCTCTCCTTCTATGCTATGCTAATGATACAATCCTCTAATGATACAATGGTGAGGGTGTCTATATCCATTTTCCCTCCTACTCTCTAAATTGTCCAATCTATTGATTCAAACCTACCTACTTTCATTATCTGGGCTTAAATGCCTTTTACATTGACAGATGAGAGAAAATCACTCACGATTTTTTTACAACATGCAAGTACGTTTCCCTTAATTACTACATTAACATCCGCTCCTTTAATCTTTCAAAACATTTCAAAACGTGAAAAATGCGTGTTGCGCTTTCCAGCTGTCTTTTGCCTCCATGCTTGCTTGACTGCTTACAATGCTCCTGCATCACCCAATGACTTGTTCATGGTGCTTGATCTAGATATGATATGTTTTTGGATTGAGTTGTTGTTTCCCTCCATTGACCAAGGTTAAGGGATTGACGCTTGTTTCCCTACCACAACCATGGTCAAGGCCCCGAGACCCATTTAGGACATAAGGACATTATTTCTCTCCCTTGACATTGGTTAGACTTTAATACTAATTATTGGTTCATAAATAACCTAGTCATGGATCCCATATCTCATTTGGACATTAATGATACCCCTTCATTGATATGTGACCCAATCCTTGTCTCGGATACTCCTTCTTATCTCTTCTTGGGATGGTTTGGGTGCTAAATCTCTAGCAATGATAGCTAAATCTAGACCCTTTCCCTTCACTCCTTTCTCTTTATCATTAGGAGAGTTGGAAACATTAATATTGATCATGTCATGCCACTCAGCCACATAGTTGTTTAAGTCACTAGGTCCATCCTTGTTAATCTCACCGACTTGTTGAAAAACTTCTTTGGATACCATGCAAGTATTTTGATCATGTGGTAGGCCACAAGGATTGCACCATGGTAAAATTTCATGTTCAACCACCTTGTTAGCACCCAGTGGAGTTGGAACTCCTTTATTGTATTAAGATTGCCTAGACTTATCCAAACCATTATTTCCTCTTGGTTGAATTTGTATTGTTGATTTTTCCTTTCTAATTACACAATCTTGTTTTGCATGGCTTGATTTTTTTTGTTGAAGTGTTTATGTTTGTTTAGAAAATAATAGATTACTATTATTATTATTATTATTATATGTAAATTATATATACTATATTAAATAATATGTAATTGATATATATTGATTATATTAAAAACATAAAAATAAAAATAAAATTGAAACAAAATATGTCTACGCTCATTCACATGAAAACAACACTAGAACAACATTGATCTCGTACCCATCTACTAGAAGAGTGAAACCCCCAAAACCCTTCCATTCCCATCTACTAGAAGAGAGAAACCCTGCCATTCGATCCCAACGAGAGGGAGGTGAGAACTGTCGTGCAGGGAGGGGAGTGAGTTTGGTCACAATATTGGTTATGGCTTGGATGAGGCTCCCTGTGAGTTCTTTGTTCACGAGAAAGAGGTAGTTGTCCCGAGAGGGAGGAGAGAACCCCAGATGCACTAGTGGATACCATATTATCTCATGGTAAATATTGCAGTAGTGATTTTTTATTTGCGTTTTAGCAGTATTTTATACTTTTAATCATGGATATGTTCCAACATTTCCCTTGGATTGTTGCTATTGTTGTGAGTAACGATATGTTTTACAATTTTTTCGATCATAGTTTCTCTATCTAGGGGTCCTCCCTTCCCAAGAGGTGAAACCACTTCCCCAGTACTTGCCAATATGGAACTGATTCCTACATATTTTCAATGGCACATAACCCACATGGAGAGCTCTGGATACTGGCCACATCCTCTTTGGGGGGGGGCTTGTATAGGAGTGGATGGAGTGAAAATTGGAGTTGTAATAGAGATAGAATTAGATTGAAATCTAGGGAAAAGTAAAAAGTATCTATTACGAGATCATATAGTAACACGTATCTGGAAAAGACTAGCACATGGACAAGAACAAATTCTACAATATTGTATGTATATTTGTTGTACAATTTTTTCTATCATTATTGCTATGGTTTGTGATTTGTCAAATCATTTTATAATAATCATTCATATGAGATCACATTATTCTTGGGCTTCATCTATATATATTTACTCCAAGTGACACAAGAAAAATTGAAAATAATTAGCACCTCATCTATTTGTTGTCACGGTCATCATTTTATGCATTTTTTTTAACAGTAGGGTCTATGTTTTGCTCATCCCTTCTTTCAAACTTATCTCATTTTTCTTTCCACTTGAGAATCATTCCATTTCTTTGTTTTTTGGAGAAGGAGTCACTTCAATACACTGATGTTTTTATTTTTGCATATAATCCCAAATATGTGTGGTCATTTATCTAGTTCTTGAGCTTGCCTCTTTAACATTTAGGTATACACACATCATTGACATAAAAACAATTCGCAATGATGTTGCAAATATCCTTACTGGTTTAGTTGTTCATTGAACATTCTTCATCATTTTCTATTGGCTTTTCAGGATCATTTGTAATTCAATATATTATACTATTGTGAATGAGACACCATACTTTCATAATGCCTCACTAGAAATTTGTTGCATAAACTATTTGAGTTGGGCATATCTTTCCTTTAAATTTTGCAAACCTCATTTGATGAATACAAGAAAATCAGGCATGACCATAACATGTGAATGATGATGGATGACTTATGAATTAAGCATATTTACATGGAAAATTTATTTTGAAAGATTTAAAATGTGTGTTGTTGGTCATTTGAGATTATTGATTGTTACAAATGGTTTATTGAAAAATAGAGCAAAACCTCTTACTCCAAATAGCTAGTTTTCATCGAAGTTGAAATTCTTTCATTTCATTTTCCTCTTGTATGGTTTAAAGAGTCGAGTCTAAACGCCATCAGTTTCATGACCACTCCTTTGAGTAACAACAACCTAAAATCAAGCACTAATTAAAATTTATCTAGAAACTTTTATAGGGATCTTCAAACCAATCTTAGCTTAGGTGTAGAGCTTTGGAATAGGATTGTGAGAATAAATTTCCAAAGATGCTAAACAAACATAAATATTTGAGTTAGGAAGTGAAATCTAGTTTCTATATCACTAACTTTGGAAATCCCTTCTAACACAACGGTCAAGAACGAGGTCACATTGGGGCCAACAAAGTAATCAACCCTGCATTATTGGTATTAGTGTCAACTGTCGACTACCCCCCCTCTGCTTTGGTATAGTAGGCAGTACCATTGAGGCCATAATATTTTATACTTCCTACCCAAGGTGACAACACATGGAAGGTGGTGTTCTACCTGGGATCGACATTGGCTAGAATCTCTCGGACTCCTTGGAGAGTTGCCCACTACTTGGTGAGGTAACTTGCACCAGGGAGTTAGTTAGTTAAGTAGGTTGTCAACATAACTTTCCCACCCACCCAAAATCAAACCCTTCACACAATGATCCTACGATGTTGGATTCCATCACCAACTAGTGCTTCTTTGTGAGAAGGTTTGTTTCCATGCTTGAATCTTAGATTAATTAGAGTGTGTTAGATAATAAAAGTGTGAAAGAGTAACACTATGGTAATCATTATGTGCATATTGTGATACCAACATGATACTAGTAATGAAGTAGAACCATTGTACTAATTAGTGTTACATATTGATAGAACAATGCTTATGCATATCCAATTTCATAGACTATTCAGAAATATTGATTAAAGAATAGAGCATTTTAACTGTAATTTTAGAGTAATTCAACCTTTTGATTTATCTTTTCTTTCAAAGAGTTCTAGTATTAATGATAACACATTTGTGTGTTCTTAATGACTGGCATTTTTATAACCTTCTATAAATTACATAAGGCATTATTGTTTCATTGTTTCCTACTTGCATAAGAGAAAATTGTCCAAACTCTCCATTATTTGAGAAACTCACAAAAGTCTCTCTTGAGAGTCATTTATCTTGCCAAGGCAAAGTTCATTTTATAGTTGTATGCTTCCTTCTAGTTCTAACCTAATGCTCTCGCCATTATAATCTTAATAATTCAATGCATAACTTGATCACTGAGGGTAACCACCATAACTTGACATGTGATAAATAATAGACACAAGGTGGTTATTAGAACAACCAATTTGCAACATTGAAGGAAATTCATCCTAGGAATGTGTGTTAGGGGTTGAGAACCCTTGTAATGAATTCAGAAAACCTTCCAAGAAATAATATTAAACTTCATTAAAGGTAAAAAGATGCTCAAAATAACATTGGTGTTATCAGACAAATTGGTAAGTGCAGACACAAACGGATCTCCCTAATTTCACCCCGAAACTAGAAAAAAAAAATACAATATACTAAACTTTCCTTATATTTCAGTTACCAAACAAGAAGAGGATCCAAATAATACCTTTTAAATGTTGTAGACCTGACCTTTCCAGTGTGATCCCATCTCTATCATAAGGATTATAGAGAAGTATCTACAAAGAAACACAATCCAACAAAGACAAGAATAACAGATTCTATTCGATATGAAACTATGTATGTGATCAAGGAATCATACAATATGGACAAGTAATGTTCATATAGGAAAGAAACAATATATATGTATTAAATAATATGGAAGAAAGATAGAACCATATGCCTTGATGTTGTCAAGTTCCTTCCAATAGTTCCTTACTTCCCACACACTTATGCTCCAACGAGTTCTAAGACTATAAGTTTGAAGATACTAACAATATATATTGACAACATAAATCAAAATCCTATCACAAGTCCTTCTCAAAAGCTATTCTCCAAGCTGACACAAAAAAGCTTAACTCCAAGCTAGCTAAATTTCCCCATGAGAACTCCCCTCTTTTTATAAGCTGAAAAGGATAGGGTGAGGAGGTTAGAATGATCTCATGAGATCAGGGATACGAATCATATCCAAACTGATCGTAGGATAACTCACCCTCAAAGATTTTATTCTAGAAGTATCGAGAAGATTCTCTTTTTCTTCGTACGGTAAATCATTGCACCCTTAACACTAAGAAAACTGCGACAATGGCGCAGGACACTTTGGTGCATCCTACGTCGATCCTATATCGTCACACCCTTAACACTGAGAAAGGTGTGATGATCCTTCTTTACAAGGTTTTTTACAAAGGAAAAGATAATTTCATCTATCTGGGAAAGTTCATCTTCATTCTTCTTCAAGGATTAAGGCAATTGATCCTTCTAAAGACAAAGGATAGGTTTACATCATTAACGATCATAGGGGTGACTAAAATAATGTGTAATAGTAATCCCCCCAAAGTATGAAGTTAGAATAAAGTGATAGATGAAATAATTTGTTGAGGGTGTGTTGGGAACAAGGAACACATCGATTGCAAACCTACCAAAAAACAAGGAAATACAATACAATAATGTATCATCAATGAGCTAGTCATTCCCATACCCAGAATACAAATGACTCAAAGCATAAATGTCGACATGTAAAGATCCATGTCAAGTAATATAGGTCATGGCCACTAAACATACATTGTGTATCCATTCCAATATGACTCAAATATGAACATATCCATGAAAAATACATTGTGGATCCATGCCAATATGACTCAAATATGAACATAACCACCAAAAATAAATTGTGGATGTATTTGTTACAGACTCAAATTTGAACCTATCCATGAGACATAAACTATGGATCTATGCAATAGTACAATTTGAATATACTCCAATGCAACCTAAATCTATCATAAAAGATCTAGGGTCTTCATCTCCACCATTACATAATACGAATCTAACCATGTGGATACATGTGTTGAAGTCGAACATGGTAGAAACCACTTGATTACCGGTCAATAGTGTATATCGATCAAAAGTGTGAGGGAAATCGCCATTATTGACAATGACTCCCAAGGTATACTAGTACAATCCAATGGGTGTGAACTTATGAGATGAAGTCGAACACTCGGTGGAATCTCCCGATCAGGGATGCATAATGAAAACCCATTGTCGAAAGTGAGGAAACATTCCATTGAGGCATGCAATTTCCAAGGTACCAATTAGTTTCTAAGTCTAATTCCTGAATAATGAGTTGAATTCGACAGGAAAAGACTCGTCATCAAAGAGCCTTAATGTATCCCCCATCAATGAAATGAAACATGTAACAGGATTTGAGGTAGATCAGAGTAACAAGGAATTCAAGACTGATTCGGGCATGGTTGACACAATATAAGGATTAAAGACTATAGAAATGGTCGACGTAATAGAAGTATTTCTGGGTTGAGCTTCTCTTTGAACATATTGACGACACAAAAAATTTCTTGGAAACACTGACTCAACAACAAGGATCACAGACCAATTTGTAATCTTATAAAGGATTATGATAAAGAGACAAACGGATTTTCCAACTTAGACACAAAGTGAGTGAAAGGTGTCATGTTCAAAGGAGACTCTTCCATGGCATACAGGTTTAGATACATTGCTTTCCCAATTCCCCCTCCACCATTATGACATGTACCTATTTATTTTTACACAAGCTTGAGGAGGATAACATATTCTTGAACTGTAAGCTCATCCTTTGGATGAGTCCCCTAGAGTTCGTTTAACAAACCCTAGGAAGGAGTGGTTCGATCCCATATGGGCCTTTCAATGTTTGTTTTACGAGTCCAAAGAAACAAAACTCAGTGGTCTTTTCATATTTATGGATTTTGAAAAGAACTTAAAGAGGACTCCAAAATGTCATTTTTCGTAAAGTAGTCTGATGAGACCAAAAAAGAGATAAACTACTTCTCAACAGACATTTTCTTCAAATACTTTATTAAGGGTGAAAAGAACAAGATCGGTCAGCAATAGTTTCATGTTTAGAGAGTCTGAAAAGAGCTTAAAGGGAACTCCAGGGGTTTCCTTTTTTGTATAACCTTCATGAGTCTGAAAAAGTGATAAAATTTTACTCGGTTATATTATCATCAATTTACGAGCACGAGAAATAACAAAGACTAATCTTGGGATTGTTTTCATTTTTTCGCAAGCTTAAAGCAAAACAAAACTATGCTTGGGATAGATTTTATTTTTACATAAGATTTAAAGATAAACAAAACTATACTTGGACCTGGTTTCATTTTAACACAAGCTTGAAATAGAGGAAACTATGCTTGAGGTAGGTGGATTCATTTTTACACAAGCTTGAAACAAAGAAAACTATGCTTGAGGATTCCCAATGCACCATCCAGGGATGGTTGGTACTTTGCCCTCAGCTTAAGAAGCTAGTGGATTAACTTTAGCATGAAGTCCAGAGGCTATAAGAATTTCCCCCCAAGCTTCATTTTTTCCAATGACACAGGCGGATGAAATGAAGCTTCAAATAATATACGTGGATTCACCAAATTTACTATCAGACAAATCGATAAGTGCAGACACAAACAGATCTCCCTAGTTTCACCCCAAAACTAAAACAAAACAAGACAATATACTAAAATTTCATTAGATTTTAGTTACCAAACAAGAAGAGGATCCAAAACATACCTTTTAAATGTTGTAGACCTGACCTTTCCAATGTGATCCTAGCTCCTTCATAAGGCTTATGGTGAAGTATCTGCAAAGAATTACAAACCAATAAAGACAAGAATAACAGAGTCTATTCGATATGAAACTATTTATGTGATCAAGGAACGATACAATATGGACAAATAACGTTCATATAGGAAAGAAACAATATATTTGTATTAAATAATATGGAAGAAAGATACAACCATATGCCTTGATGTTGTCAGGTTCCTTCCAACAGTTCCTTTCTTCCCACACACTTATGCTCCAACGAGTTCTGAGACTATAAGTTTGAATATACTAACAATATATCTTGACAACATAAATCAGAAGCCTATCATAAGTCCTTCTCAAAACCTATTCTCCAAGATGACACAAAAAATATTAACTCCAAGCTAGCTAACTTTCCCCATGAGAACTCCCCTCCTTTTATAAGATGAAAAGGATAGGGTTAGGAGGTTAGGATAATCCCATGAGATCAAGGATGTGACTCAGATCCAAACTGATCGAAGGCCAAGTCACCCTCGAAGCTTATGTTCTAGAAGCATTGAGAAGATTCCCTTTTTATTCGTATGGGAAATCATCACACCCTTAACACTAAGAAAACTGCAACGATGTCACAGGACATTGTGGTGCAACTTGCATCGATCCTATATTTTTGCACCCTTAACAATGATCAAGGTGTGACAATCCTTATTTACAAGGTTTTTTACAAAGGAAAAGATAATTTCATCTCTCTAGGAACGTTCATATTCATTCTTCTTTAGGGATTAAGGAAAGTGATCCTTCTAAAGACAAAGGATAGGTCTACATCATTAACGGTAATAGGGGTGACTAAAGTAATGTGTAAAAATTGGTCAAGGTCTTTGCTACCAGTGTTCTTTCATTGATTGAGAGTGTTGAGCTTGTCAATGATTTTTCTATGCCATATGTCCTCTTTGTTGTTGCAATTCTCCTCAAACATATCATTTTGACTTCTTCATGATATACCACGTAAGGATCTTCCTACTTCCATAATTTCAAAATAGAGTACAAATAGTGCAACCAAAGATGAAGTATTGTCTCAATTATGTGAACGCATTTCCATGTTGTTGATATGAATGTTGTAGGCAGTTCCCAAGATGGAGTGTAATTGTTGTGGAGTGTAACCTCTAGGAAATCCTTATTGAAATCTCATAAATGTGCCTAGTACAATTTAAAATACTCCTAGATATTGTAGCCTCCATATTGGATATGTTCATCGTAAGTAGTGGAGTCTAGTATGGATTGCACTTAGTGCTTGTTATATTTACACTAAAAGGTTATTGCATAGTTGGACATGTCTTTCTTCCACCTCACTAATTAGCTTGATAGTGTTGCCCTGTTGGTATTCCAACACCTCCAAAATCCTACGATTGGTTTTTTATGACATAAGAAAAAAATGAGAAATCTTTTCTCATAGAAAATCCATTTGGAAACTTGAGGTTCCACTCTTTGGATCATATTTCATCAACTTGATAGTATCATATCCACTGAATATAGACAAAAAAACATGCCTTCATTGAATATCAATAATATAATAAGTGAATTATATCGCTCCTCCTAAAATCAAGATCATTTGTTAATCAAAATAGCACTACCTCAACTTCATTGGAAATGATTTTTTGCATGCCCTCCTTTAGAACCTACAAGAAATAATCCAAAACAAGCATATATAATGTAAAGTTCAGTAGTTTTCCTATGGAACCTCATTCCCAATGGTTGGCCATAAATGTGCTTGAATATGGGATTTGGTGAAGGAGGATTATTCAGATTACATATTTCTTTTTTTATATGACTTTTCTCTCCTTGCTACCATTTAGTGCATCAGATAGATCTAAACCAATAATCCCTTTTCATGTAAAGAGATTTAATATTCTTGTTGGTCATACGTTCTAAAGATCTCTCCTCTACATGTATGATTTCGAAAAAAATATGTCAAGTGATATTCCCTCCCCTAAGAAATCAAATGTTTTTCTACAACATGAGAATAGGCAGTGCATTTCATTTGTCAACTATTGTTTCTTTAAGATTCATTAGTCTATAATGATTTATGCTCCAAATGCACCCTTTTCTTTGGTTATAAACAAAATAAAGGATACATCAAACATCAAAATTCATAAGTTGGAATATCTATCACTCCTTGGTAGGAAATGGAAGTGAGCTATTGAAAATGGACAACAACACCAAGATCATGCCAAGGTTAGTGTTTATTGTTACAAGTTCATTTTTTTCATTGTTGGATAAGGTTGGTATAAGAATCATCAAACCATGAAATATCATTCATCACTCTTCAAGCAACAGATATTTAGACGACTCCAAAATATGCAATGACATTGATGCTCGTCTTTGCTACCCTCAATAAAAAGAATGCATATGAAGTATGAGAATAAAAATCAAACCTGCAAAAGTACATAATCTCAAGACCTAGGGCTTGTTGCCTTTTCTTAGGAGGTCGAAAATATCTAAAGAAAGCCAAAAATTGGAAATGTCGTTGTCCCAAACATATTGCAGTCTCAAAAATGGTCTTTCATTGATTTTTCATACATAAGTAGGGAAAGAGCTAGAGACATCAATCACAAGAAAATTTATGTGTCATTATTGCCATGAAAAACCTATTTATGCTACATCAAATCCACCCTAGTGAGGAGAGCATACAATTTTTCATCAACCATGAAAAAATATTAACATACCTGCATTCATATGTCTTCTTTATGTCCCATGAAGTGACCCTCAATGTTGATTAGAAGTGGAGTATGCCAACTCATCTTTTCCTCCATCATGCTCTCACTATTTGTGTCATAGATGGGATATACATGAAGAAACCAATGGTCCACATTTCATCTATTCCTTCAAATTGAAAAGAGAGTTATCATATCCTCATCCTCATAGTTCTCATTCCCTTCATCATATGAGCGGATGATAACACCTATAAATTATTCACTTTCCAAGGATTTCTCTACCACATCTATCCTCTTCAAATCTTTAAGGGTCTCATCATTAAATTTATAAATTTGAAGAGATAAATAAATTATCAAACACTTTTATTCATGAAAGTGTACATCATCATCATCATATGATTCTTCTTTACAATGCATATCCTTCAAAGGACTTATGGTATGTTGCAACAAGGTCTTCAATGACTTCATCACTCCTCTCTTCCTACGGATCTGAAATCACAACTGGTTCACCCACTAGATTTTAGACATTTTCCTCTTCATAGGTAACATCCCAATGCTTGTGAAATTCCCTGATCAAACCTACAAGTGAACATATATCCCTTGGACTACAATTATAAAACCAATATAGTGCATCATTTTCCAAGGAACACAAACATTTTCATCCTAACATAGTCATGGACAAATTTGAATTTTGAAATGAATTCAACAAAAGATGTAACATGTAGTGCACTTGAGTCATTATGTCCATGGAACTTTGGGATATGCTTGTCCTAATTCATATCAAGGAATTGATTTGGATAAGAAAAGAGGACAAAGTATGGAAACCTTCTAAATAATGGACAACCCAACAACAAATCACATATTTAATCACAATCCCATAAGAATAAATGAGCCATTTACATGTGCAAACACCCAATCGAAAATTACAATATAAATTTCCCTCAATACTCAATGTTTCATCAAGGACTAGGGGGGGTTGAGAGCCTCTACCATAAACTCTTCTCATTGCGTAGAACCGCCCTCTGGAGATTATTTCCAACATCAAATAATAGTGTCTACTTTATCATCAAATTCTAATCATCCAAGACAAAAGAGGAGGAGGATGAAAACCTCACATATACTTATCCCTTGAATTCATCCTTTGTTAAATCATATACTAATATTTGGAAGGGATATCCCTATCAATCTAATCGTTATTAGAAAATTCTCCAAGAGATAGCAATAAAATAATCATTCATAAATGCTCCTTAGAGGTTGGGTGCTCCACTTAAATAATAAAATATATAAGACAAAGGTTTGAATAGTTTTGTGTGCCACTTATCACATTCTTGAAATAGGAAAAACACCCTCTTGAAATAGGATTCTTTCTACCAAGTGTCTCAAATCCTTTATGCCATATGTCATTTTCCATGAATTAGGAAATGTGGTCTCTCGATTAAGTCTAGAAAAGGAATCCACTAAACTAGGTTGTTTGACTAAAGGAGAAAAGAGCATTGGCATTGTCAATGAAAGTACATCTAAGAGAGATCAAGGTCACAATAAGTTAATGAAATATGTTACATGAATTATTTCAAATAAATATGGTCTAGTCATAGTACAAAGTTGGTTTGTTTGCATGCTTGACTCCTAGATTAATTAGCGTGTGTTGTTTGTTATCCTTATTTGGCCTTAGGATTGAGTCTGTGTCTAATGGCATCAATTCTGGGGTCTTCCAACCAACATCGTGTCCTATTACCGCCACTTGTTGGCATGTGTCATTGCATGACTCCAAACATACCCCTATAATTCCTAGATAGTATACCAATAGTAATAGAGCATAATACAAGTGTGAAAGAGTAACAATATGATAATCATTATGATCTTATTGTGATACCAACAGTATACTAGTAATGAAGTAGAACTATTGTACTAATTAGTGTTACAACTTGAGTGGCTAATTATTTTTGTCATTGATGGTGTTAAAGGACATACAAGAAAACATTTATTTTTTATATCTATCTTCATTGAGTGAGGGAAGTTAAGGTAGAATAGAGGAAAGTGAGACATCTAGTAGGTCTAATTGGAGGAGACCAACTAGAGGTGAGAAGATTGGAAGAAAATTACATAGACACATGGATTTTTTTCTTGCAAAAGGAGGATAATGTTCTTATGATCAAAAGAGCATACACGACATCGAGGTTACCTTGAGGTACAAACATATGGTGAAGAGATGGGTACCCAAGGATATTCCTAAAATAAACACTTATTTTTGTGTAAACAAAAGGATATACCATATTGCTCCATCATCATTACATGGTTTGGGGATATTTTCCATGGATAGAATAAAGGTCTGTTACGACGGATTAACTGAATTGATGGATTATGTTGGACTATGTTATATCTACAAATATTGGATATGAATAGTCCAATATACAAAAAGTATGTGAAGATGTGGCCTGGTTTCAAATTATATACAACTAAAAGACAATGATCAAAATAAAGGAGAAGCTATCTATATTTACGGAAGGCCAAAAGCAGTGGGGAATATTGCAGGGTTTTTAAATAGTACACGACCCACAACCACAAATAAGTAACCTAATTGCGTATTTGAGGGGCGTGAAGGAAACCGTGTATTCATATGTGCAATAAAATCAATAGCTACAGGGGAAGAGTTATTGATTGGTTACAATTTGAATCAAATAGATACATGCATTGCTATTATGGGGGTGGTACGTATACTAATTTACCCAACCTATAAGCAACAACTCTTATATTTTATGATTTTCATTATGTTCTTTATGATGTTAATACATTTGGAGAGCTTTAGTCTATTTACTCAGTGTGGCCTATTTTTGTTATCAACAATAACATTCCTCCTTGGATGTCAATAAAGAGGGAGGATTCCTCATACATTTGAATTTATTTCTCATGATAATGATCATGGTTCTAATTTTACTATAATGTTGTATGATGATCGCAGTAAATAAAAAGCATCCTCAGAACAGGTAAACGAACAACAACTTTCGAATTACATTTAATGTGCATTTTATTTCTATGACGATCAATTATTTTATTTGTTTACATAACTAAATTATCATTTTTTTTTAATATGTAGTCGATGGGCCATGATGTTGATGATGATTCTTTTGGCCAAATGGATTTGTATGAATCCGTCGACCCTATGGTTTTAATTAAAAAAAAGATCAATAAAGAAAATAAGGAACTAGCTCACTTGTTAGATATTCTATAACAAACTCTCGAGGTTGAAGAAAGGATCAAAGAATTTATGACAAGGCTTAACACATATAAGGTAATAACCATAATTTCAAGTGGTTTTATTTTTATGTCATAAGATCAATTATAAAATCTTTATTTTTAACTTTTACATTATCTAAATAAAAAATGTTTTCTTTATTATATAGAAATTTTTGGATCCTGTTAACCCCGAAATGCATGGTGTCGGTAGTAGTGGCATCGTCATTCATATATCCACCCTCTACACCATTAGGTGGGAGCCAAAACATGCACCCCCAGGAAGCGGCCACACAAGTAGGCTCTGGAGGTGGTGATGGGGATAAGGCTGATGATTTGGCTAACTATATGGTTTCTTTTCCTAAAGCAAGACGTGTGACCAGTAGGAGACCCTTAAGGAAACATTTATGATCAACAAGAAAGGACTTACATTAAATCAAGTTAAAGTCCCAGGTAATTTTTAAAATTTTAATTGTTTCTTGTTCTCTATGTAGACAAATATAAATCATCTAAATTATTACTTTTAAATTAATAATTATATAATATTTTTGTGTGTAGGGAGAAAACAAATTTATAGGTCCTTGGAGAAGAAGGAGTTGCTGATTTTTGGGCCCACCATATAGGAGAGGTGGAATTCCAAGAATTCCAACTTCAAAAAAGAATTGATGGATTATCTTGAAAGCCTTTTTGGTGTAGACACATTTAATAATACCTTGGCCACCGCCGCAGTTGGACAATATTTAAAATATACATTAGAAACATATAGGAAGAACTTGAAACAAAATGATAGGTATGAGCATCCTCTGATGATTCCATAGAGGGAGTGGAAGGCCCTCATTGAGGACACAAAAGAGAAGAAATTTACATATGAAGGAAAAACACCCTCTGGTCCCAAAAGGTAAATTACAATTTCAATTCAATACCTTCAATTTTTTTTAGATCTAAATAAAAGTGTGGTATATATTGACATACTTGAAACTTTTGATGATAGGTTGACTGACACTTCAAAGGCAACAAAAGAAAGGATTTCCAAATGTGTCCAACAAAAGCTAGGCTAGGGCGGCTACGTGAAGTTGCAATCACGAATTGTAAGTACCCAAATATCTTATTTGTATTGCCTTCAAACGTTTAGGTAATTGCATCCAATAAAATTAAAAATACATACTCTTATGGACTGCAGGGTGATGCGTTCAGTACTAAAACAACAGAGGAAGACCTCCATCCTGGTTACAAGTGTGGCTATAAAGTTGTAGTTGAACACCGAAAAAGATTGGGGCAGATACCAAGAACCACTTTGTAGGATAAGGTAAATAAAATTCAATCCACATTAAACTTTATTATTAATATAATACAATCATGTTGGATATCATTGATAAATTTAATGTGATACAACTTTGTTTTAATCAGGGGAGAAACATTGTTAACCAACCCACTAATATTGGAGAGAAGTGCATTAATAACAGTTTGCAACCAGAAGATGGTTCTCCTTTGTAGTCCCATTCCACTAGGGTGCAACCCCATGATGGTGCTATGACCGAGGCAAATGATGGTAATATGGTTGTATTTTAATCATATACTTAATAATTTCGTAGTTATACATTTTGTACTTCTATTTTTTTTTACTTATACATTTATGATTGTCCTTATAAATTTTGTGGTCTCAATGGAAGATAATGTTATAATTGATGGTATTACAGTTGAATAGGAGCATGTTGGGAAAAAAATTCCAACAGTGCCTACCAGTGCACTAGGTAAATAATGACATTCCAAGTGATTTTTTTTAATATCACTGAACTGGTTCAATGATATTTAAAAACTGGTCATATAAATTTTATATTTTTTTGTTTTTATTTTGTAGGTGACGCCTCATCACAATCGCCTCCATTACCTCGTGAGTACCCCACAGCTAGGCGTGCTCTGCATGAGAGGACACAATCACAATCATATTTTGAAGAGCACCCATAGAACGAAGACATAGATATTGATGAAATTCTTAGGAATTTTAGAGCTAAGAAGAAGAGATCGGCTAAAACTAAATGATGATGTACAATATTTTAATAACTATTTATAAAATCTATTTTCTATGTAATATTTTTTGTACTTGTTGGGTCTCCAAAATGTCATTCTTTTACCAACCTTCACTTTTCACCATATTCCACTTTCCCGTGACCTTACATTGAGACCATTTTCATGATTACATATGCATTTAGATCTATTATTTTCCAAAGCATTCATTTTAGTATTTTGAGTGATTTTATGATTAAATATTGGAAAAATAGCATGTTTTCACTTATATATCAAAGTGGGATGATTTCTATGATGTTTACAGGTGGATTTTAATACTCCAACCAAGTCATATGATGGAATAGAATAAAGCCTCTTTTCACATCAATTTCCATTCTCTAGTTTTAGATGTAAATAACTTTAGTGTAGTGTGTGATGTTATGGAATAGTTTCTACTTTTATCTTAGGAGAATTGATTTCTCTCCAAATGGATCAAGGAAATATTTTATTTCATTGTAAACAATTGTGAATATTGGTATGTATATATGTTTTTTTTTTGCTATAGATATTTCAATAGATTTATATGTTGGGTATTGGGGAATTAGGAGCGATGTCAGGGGGGAGGGGCCATAAGATATTCCTCCTTCACATGGTTGGCCCTATTTAGTGGAGAATAATTTATTGGAGTTGTTTAATCTTGGAGCAAACCTCCCTCAATCCAATGGAGCAACAACAAAGTCAATGTTGACTTCGTTGCTGCTACTTCAAATCAAGGGAGTCAATCTGATCAAATATTAGATGTGCGGCTCCAATAAATTATTCTCGAAACCAAGAGGATCTCATTTAGGTATGTTCTGACACTCTCATAAAAAATCATCTTAGAGTAGATAATGCACTACAAATATGACTTGTATTGATTTTGTAGATATTTATGGAGGTTGAATTATTTTGGCAGGTGCTTTAATATCTCTCTTCATCAAGTGAGGGAAGATCAAGACAAACACAGGGTCATACAATTGAAGAGAAACATGTGGTGGAAACCATTCCAACTGTGATGACCAGTTCATCATATTAGGTGTGATTGCTCCTTTCGACATAGTTTATATAGCCATCAATTCTAGTTATGTTTAGTGTTTATGAATTGTTATGTGATTAATTATAATGCATGGTTTGCTATGTCATAATTTATTGAGATATATCATATTTTTAGTGCTTGTCATGTTCTTGTCTTGCATCCAGTAATGGTAGATACGAGTCCATTTATATTGAGTGAAAGAAACCTTAGATTCTTGTAGGGATTAATGAAGCATTAGTTCATGCATCTACTGCTAGGGGTCCTCGTAGAATAAGGCCAAATGAACTGAGAAAAAATTCCATAAATATTGTTGTTTTACTATGCCTCATTTTTTATAGTCATTGTTCCAGATCATGGAGCATGTATTGTTACCATCCATCCTAATAAGATCATCTTCTGCTATGTTTGTTTCATATTTGTCTTGCCATATTTGTTCCCATAGTTCATTTTTACCTTTGATTCATCTCATGGATACAACAACTTATTAGTGATCTGTTTTGAGCCATAAAGTAAAGGACTTTCATTTGACAAACTTCTACAAGTTTGCTCAAATTTCTTTCTGGATCACTTTAGGATTATTTTTTGGGCCTAGTTAAGTGCAACCAACTTGTTCGTGTTTTCTTAGTTTCTTCCCCCAATTTCAAATAATAATAAATAATTGGGTTTTAGGTTTCATGACACCCTTCTTCCATGATAGGTGTCATGAGTTTCAAGGCAAGCAACTAAGAGTTTGTGGGGAATAGGAATTGAAGAGGATGAAAGCCCTCCAATGAATGATAGATTGATAAATCTGTCATGCACTTATTTTACATTTCAAATATTGAATATGCACTCCAATATTGTGTGGGATTCATACATACATTTGAAGGGAACCGTGTATTCTAATAAACATGGGAAACTATGGAGTGTGCTTGTTTTGATCAGTCTTGTTGGAATTTAGAACCTGATGGATACTAAATTCTAAAATCTTGTTGTTATCTTGGTTGGATGATGAGACCAAATTAATGATCTCTTAAGTGTTTTGATGCCTTTTGTATTGATTAGCTTCGATGATTTCAAACCTATTTACTCAAGAGGATTTTACTGACTAGCTTATGCATTGGTAATTTTTTGTGGGGATTGAATTTCCTTGGCTATGGAGGATCCTCAAGTGGTTCACATTAGTGGCATGGTAATGTCGTTCATGAAGTGATAAGAGTCTTACACTTAAGAATATAAATCATGGAAATAAAAGAACACATAAGCCTACATTGCAACCAAATACTTGTGCCCAACTATGTTATTAACCCTACTATTAAGGTCTTCATCACTAGTTGGTGGTGTACCTATCATTAAATTGGATTGATTATCACATGCATGAATATAAATTTCAATGCATAGATACCATCTTTACACTTATTATAAAGTTTCATTGGTTACCACATATGAGAAACTATGAGTCAATGCTTGATGCCAATTGATGTGCTCGCATGTTTTTAATTGTGAAGTTGTTCATGTGCAATAGGAAATAAAGGAGTTTCATGAGCATGAGAAGATTTTAAAATAAGAAAAGTTGAGTTGTGTCTATAGATTCCTTTCGATTTGTTTGGAGATCAGTTACACTACACTAAAAAATGAAACATTGTTTCATAAGGAAAAACACACATTTATGTAAAAGGTCTTATCCATGCTAAAAGCCTCGGATCCACTAATGCAAATCTCAAGGGAAGGGAATCATTGATTTTTTATAACCTTAAAATGAATTAATTATTCCAATATGATTCAGTATGTGTTCAAATGCTTTTAGAATTCGCTAACCCTCATAATGTGTTTTCTGTAAAATCCTACTTTTTAATTAATTTTGTGTCATATCGTTAATAAATTGAGAATCCTTGGTCCAAGAACAAAGTAGGCCTTGCAGGTAGTCATTTCATATGTAATATATCGTTCTAAATGCATTCTTAACCTCCATTTGTGCCCAATATTCACAAATATTCACACAAACCCATGATGGGTTCCTGGGGTCAAAATATATGTCATTTAATTAAAATTTTGTCATGTTTTAAAATTATTTTAACATTTATAAATGGGAAACTAGATAGACCATGCATCTAGTCAATTTGTATGAAATTGAGTAAGACGAATATGTGTATACACTTAGATTTCACCTAGATATCACTTAGTTCCCCAATGAGACCCCACAACAAACTGAAATGGTTCCTAGAACTTGCACACATTGGGAAAAAGTCTTTGTTAGAAAAGAAAGGTAACCAATAGCTAACATAAATTCTCAATACTTCCCTAGAATCAACATGGAGGTAGAAAAGATATGGGAATAGAAACACAATACTAGAGGATGTGAAACACTAGTTGGGAGAGAGAATCTAGTGGAAATTACTAGAGGAAAGAACACTCTCTAGAGAGAATCCATGAATTGTGTTGATGTAGACCCCACTAAACTTCATTGAAGGCCAAAACAAAGTAATTTTCACTACCAAAAAAGGTAGACATGCTACTTGGAAAGCCCAACTATGCATTTTAAGATATTGTACCTTGATGGACCCAATTGAGGGATGATTATGCATAAAGAGGGAGTGTGAACTAGTAGATAAGAAACGTTTCACACTTATTAAACCAACAATGTGTTTTTGTCTATTCAAACTTTAGTGGACACCATCAAAGGGACTAAAATATATTAAGAGAGAGAATGAATTGTTGGGGTAACCAAGCTTGTTGCTTACACAAGGGGACATTGTACTTTTTCTTCTCTAAGAATTCACTAGACCATACTGAAGGAACGAAAACATCCAACAAGACAAAAGAGATTGTTGGATGCACTAGAGTGAATGGGAAAGGAAACAACTAGTGCATTTTATCCTCCAAACAATAGTTATGCATTCATTTTACTAAATTTATCCTTCCAAGGATAAATCGCATTGTTTGGGAGGGTGTTGCATGCTTTGGCATGCATTTTCCTTCTTTATCTTAAAGAGGAAAGGCATTTCTCTCCTTAATATATTTCTTCATTCTTCGATGCCCATTATTTCTTCCTCTAGATTGTTTACTTGTATATTGTTTTTCAGATGTGGTGAAGCATTGTTGACAACCAAGGAAGCATGTTGTAATCATAAACATCTCTAGAAATTGATTTTGGTGAGAGGATAGTAAAAAAACATATCATCATATTTCTTGGATATATGTTGGATTCATTACAAACTCAAGAGGTTGGTTATTGTTCTCTTATGATTTATTATGGTTTTTTGTCTCATAGCCTCCCTAAGAAATGTTCTTATTTTCAGGGATGATCTAGCATGGATAAGTGGGCCTAATGGTTAAGAACATGTGTTTCCTCTTAAGAGGTCACAAGTTCAAATCCAGAGGGGGGTAGGGTATGTATACCTTCATAAACTTTACCAGTCAAATCGCTAGGCGAAGGGGGGTCCCTTGTCCCACAAACAAGGGGGTCTCATACACCAATTTGGTGTGGCTTGGACGTGACCTTAAAAATAGATTATTATTATTATTATTATTATTATTATTACCATTTCTAGTTCTTGAAGGATGTGCTACAAGTCTCAAATCTCTCAATTCTTCTAGTTCTTTTAAAAAAAAAATCCATGGCATTGTTAAGGAATGCTTGTTGATGAAACATTATTGCATTGAACTGTATGCATCTTCTCAAAGGTTTTTAAACTTGATTTCCTTCATTTCTTGATCCCGTGTTGTTTTATTACTTTTCATTTGTAATGAACTAAGCTAGATTAATTTGTTATATCATCAAACATATGGGAGAAGAATATTCATGACTTTGAGAGTGGGAAAGAAATGGATTTAGTGAGTAATATTTTCATATCTCAATCTTTTAATTTACTAGATTTTATAATTTTGTTAGCACCATTGTGTATTATGTGTAGGGGAACTAATATATTAACTCAAAGGAAGTTCAATCAATATCCATCCTAGTGATCATAAGCTTGAGATCTCTTATTGATTATTGAATGTTATTATTAACTTTCAAGATAGTATGGTTGTGAGGTATTACCTTCATTATCCTTCCTTATTCACTCATTGATTTGTTAAATTACTTTGTTTCAAAGTTTATTGTTTTGTTAAATTGTGTTAATGGGATGTTTTCTTACAAGGGTATGAGGACAGTGTAGAAGTCAAATAAGGATATAGTGATAGACTTGGACATACTTCACTTGGATATTTCTTTCTATAAAGTACTCATATTTAGAACCATTAGGGAACCTTGTATTCTAGATTGGAGGAAATTGTCAAATGTCATTCTTTGTCGCCTCTTTCATACCATTTTGGTTTGTTTTTTTTTTTTGTTTTTTTTTTAAACACCTACAGGTCATCAGTCTTATGATGTCTCTAGCATCGTTTCCATAGTGTAAACATCGATGGTGAGAATCGTTGATATAGAATACATTACTAAAGTCCCTAGTGTCACTGCCATGGCGTCAACGTTATCTCAATGCATCAACAACCATGTTCTATTTATGCCAATTTAAATATGCATCAACAACCATGTTCTATTTTCCTATTTAATATCAAAGAAATTCTCATTCATAAATTACATCCATATTATTTTTCTGATATTTAATGTTTTTTTCTCCAAATAAATATTTAAGACCAATATGGTTTTCCCTTAGCTCAAGTTTTATTCTGATTAAGTAATGCCTCCACATTTTCAAGGCATGCACTATGGAAGCAAGATCCAAGTCATGTGTCGCATAATTCTTCTCATGATCCTTAAGATTTCTGGACTCATAAAAAATAACATGTCCATTCCAAGTGAGGAATATACCAAGTCCCTCTTTGCATGCATCTATATGCACCACAAAATATTCATTTGGATCAATAATGTTGAGAATGGGTGTACTAGTAAGAAATTTCTTCAATATCCAAAATATGTGTTCACTCTTTGGTGTCCATTCAAACTTAATCTCTTTATTTTGTAAAGATGTAATGGGATGATGGATATTTGATAATCCTTCTATGAATCTCCTATAGTATACAAAAAGCACCATGAATGACCTTACCTATGTTGTGTTCCTAGATGATTTACATACCCTAATATATTCAATCTACTCTGGATACACTACTATCCCCTCCTCTGATATTATATGTCCCAAGTAATGGATATGCCTTTGATAAAAATATTTTTTTCTTAACTTAACATACATTTGATTCTCTCTTACTACTTGTAATACCAGTCTCAAGTTTTTTTCATGTTCTTCTTTTCACTTGGAATAAATAATAATATCATATAGGAATACAATCACAAATCTATCCAGGTAATTTCTAAAAGTACCATTCATTAAGCACATGAAAGTAGCTAGTTCATTTTCTTATCCAAATGACACCACTACAGACTCATAGTGTCCATACCTAATTCTAAAATGTGTCTTGGTTATGTATTCATATTTATCCTTACTATATGGTAACTTGAACTCAAGTCTATCTTTGAAAATGTGTTTTCTCCTCTTAGCTAATCAAACAAGTCATCAATTCTAGGTAGAGGATATTTCTTTTCCATAATACTTTTGTTCAACTGTGTAAAAGAGATTCATATCCTCAAAGTTCCATATTTCCTCTTCAGAAATATTACTAATTCTCCCCAAGGTGATATACTTGGGCATATGTATGTTTTCCCATCTATCTCAGTTTTCCTAGATTTTATTTGTGGATGATAAAAATGTTGTCCAAATCTTGAAGACTATTCAATTTTGAAGGAATATGAAGATGTGTATGGGGAATTTCTCATACTGACACCAAAGAGAGTCATTGATATCTCTATTGACTTTATGCCGAGAGATGCCTCAATGTCCAAAAATCCCTATATAATGAGCACACCAGAGCTGAAAGAGTTGTTGATGTAGCTAGAAGAATTGTTAAAGAAGCGGTGCATACCTGCAAATGTTTAACCTTGGGGTTCCCTAGTTATTTTTGTGAAGAAAAAGGATGGAAATTTTAGGTTGTGTATTGACTTCAAACAACTAAGGTCACTATAAAGAAAAGTATCCTTTTCCCAAGGATTGATTATATTTTTGTTCAATTGAAGGGAGAAAATATATTTTCTAAGTTTGAATTGAAATTGATTTATCATCAAGTAAGAATACGAGAAGAAGATACTAGCAAGAAAACCTTTCGAGCAAGGTATGGTCATTATGCACTTGTAGTGGAGCCATTTGGGTTGAAAAATGCACCAACTAATTTTATGTGTTTAATGAATGGAGTGTTCAGAGATTTCCTGGAAAAAATTGTTATTGTCCTCTTGGATGATATTCTTATCTCTTCCAAGACAATGGAGGAGCATCAGAAACACTTGATAATGGTGCTAAACATGCTAAGATAACACCAATTATATGAAAAGATGAGCAAGTGCACTTTCTATCAAAAGAAAACCCATTAATTAGGACACATTGTCTCAGAGGATGGAATAGCAGTAGATACAAAAAATATTGAAACAATCAAAATTTGGCCAACACCAAAGAACATTTTAGAAGTTAGATTATTTATGGTCTAGCTAGTTTCTACAAGATATTGATTGGAAGTTTCTCCAAGATTTCACACACAATCACTTATTTGCAAAAGAAAGGAAGAAAATGTGAATTGAATATAAAGTGCAAAGAGAGCTTCCAACACTTGAAATACTTATTAATCGATGCACCTATTTTAAATGTTCCAGATCTAGATGAGGATTTTTTTTGGTGCACAAATGCATTATAGGAAGGGATTGGTGGATTCCTTACACAAAATTGGAATATCATAAGTTATGAGTCAAGAAAAATTAAGGAGCATGAAATAAATTATTCTACCCATGATTGGAATTCAAAGCCATTGTTTATGCACTAAAAAGGTGGAGGCATTATCTCATCATGTAACATCCTTGGTTTTAATCCCCACAAATTGCAATGTAATTTTGTAAATTAGAATTAGGTTGGTGAGCCGATATGATTGGGGTAAAGAGTCTATATTGATTAATATGGTCAAGATAAAATTTGTATATTATTAACATTGAATGATTAATAAAAGTAATAATCATTGGTTGCGATACGAGAGGGATGGAAATAATGAGGGGCTGTGATTCCACAAGAGAGAGGGGTCCAAGGGGGATTTTATTTGTGGGTATTAATCCAACCCACATTCTTGAAATTATTATCATTGTGTAAACCATTTAGTCGTTGTTGAGTGTTCCCAAAACCAATAATTTAACTCATGTAAGAGGGTGGGTGTGAGAGGTCACATACCATAGTTATTGGAAGCATGGGGCTGAAGTACAATCATGTTTGGGAAGAGTGAGAGTCAAGCAAGAAAGGGAAAGAAAAGGAAATTTTTATGGAGAGAGGAAGACAATTTTTACATGCAATGTTTGGGTAGCAAAGGGAGAGTTGATTGATAGAAAGAGAATGAGCCATGATATGATTGAAGGAAGTCATGGTTTGGTTTTTTGTTATGTTGGAAATGAGTCTTTTGTTCCTACAAAATATGTTGTAAGCTTGTATTTCATTTCCTATTGAGGAAATGGATCAATATCCTTGTGAAGGATACTATGAGCACTCATAAAATAACTGAGAGTTCTCGAAATCCCTAGCTAAGAGATTCATGGCCAACCTAGTGCACTGGAATCCCTAATAAACAAATGGTACAACTTGAGAGACTGTGAGCAATGAAGGGGGTACATTCCTTGGGTTGTGAAAGTTGTGGGGAAGAGAGATAGTGGATTGGAACTATTGTAGGAGTAGAACTTCGGTTTGGGGCTGTTGTGTGTAGAGAATAGATAGCCAGAGGGGTAAGATCTCCTTGTCGACTCCTAGCCTTAGCTCGGGGGTGGCCCACTATTGATATTTGGAGTGAAAATTCCTATGGCTAGGAGGTTCATCTTTTGTATACAACTAGTTGGTTATATTTATAAACAAATAAGTTCTTTATCTTGTGTTAGTTATGATTATTCCACTGTGTAAATGATATTTGAATTTGTTTTATGGTTTGTTGGTTCACATACATTCATGAACTTATAAATGTTGTAGATGCATGGGTAAGTCAACATGTTGGTTTGTTGTAATTTGTATGGGAATACCGCCCCTTGGTCTTTTTTTGTATGAATGGGTCATATTCAAAATTGTATTTACCATGCAAAGTAATTTTTCATGATGATGGGACTCAACATGGGTGTTGGGTATGTTACATTATGGTATCAGATAAAAATGTTGCAACATTGGCCTTCCAAGGCCGACTACATGAAAGCATAAATTTTTTGGATCAGATTTATTCTTTGGGTGAAAAATATTTTCACTACAAGACATAAGTTCTTGACTAAAATTATATTTTGTTCTTCAGTATGAGAGTTAAAGTTCTCACATATAAATATTTTACAAATCCAAATAAGAACATACTATCAACATTGTGCTTGGAGATCCATTAGATTTTCCTCATAACCAAGGATTGGGAATAAGTTTCTATAATGAAAGGGACTTCTGGTTTGTTCATCTTGGCATGTTACAGAATGGAAATTTAAACTAGAAGTTCTTGAGAAAAAATGACTAATTACTACAACACAATGTTGGAGGGGAGGAATTGCAGTTTAACACTGTCATTATAGCCATGGAAACTATGTTATAGTGATCCTCCACAACCCTGACATCCCAAAGATCTGCTTATTTTGCGTCATGATTTGGGCAGTCGAATTGATAGATCTTTCTTCGGGGAAGATATTGCACAAGAGTCGTCAATTTAACCCCATGAGGAATTCCCAGTCATTGACTTGCAAGTGGAATTACTTATTTATCCCACATGCATGGGGAAAGGTTTGATGGAATGGTTTATAAGAAAAAGGAAAACTTTTGTTACTTGTGTGTCAAGAACGAAGAGTTGCAAAAGCCTGTGGAACTCGTGTGCACCATAAATTTTGGCCAAGGTAATTGGTACTAGTGGTTCGGATCGAAGTTATTGGATTGAGTTTGTGCATGGTGTCTAGTGGTCGAGTGGACTGGCTTCAAGATGTTAAGAACCAAATATCAATATAGCATAGAAAAACCTCAAAAAAAGTACTCAACGCCTTGAAAAAGAGATCATTTCATATAATAAGCCTCTTCAAGGGGGAAACCTCCTTTTACCCCACTTAAATGTTCAAGTACAAGATGATTCAAAATGAAAATTTTTCCTTGGTATATATAGGAGACTAGGAGGTATAATTACAACTAATGGCCTAAAGATGACATAAATAAAATAACATTACTAATATAATATGCCCCAATTAAGGGGTAATGAGCCAATATTAGGGCTTAACATGCCCCTCCCCTTGAGACAAGTGTTGTCTACAATGCTTGATTAACTTTGGATACTTCTGTATAAAAGACTCATCTTCCCAAGTGGAATCTTCAGCCGGTAGTTTCCTCCATTTAATTGGATACTCTGAAATGGATCTATTCCTCAGCTGGTGAATTCTTGTGTCAATGATGGCTTCAGGCTCCAATATGATTTTTCCTTCCTTGTCAAGTTCTATCAATATAGTTTGAACTGGGATCTTGTCTCCTATAACCTTCTTTAAGCATGAAACATGGAAAACTGGGTGTACTCGTGAAGATGTAGGCAACTCCAAATTGTATGCCATAGTACCAATCTTTTGCAACACCTTATAAGGGCCATAGTACTTTGGTGATTATTTATTATCCTTCTTGGCTTGCTTGAGGGACATCTCTTTGTATGAGTGTAGTCTTAAAAACACCCAATCCACTACTTCAAAACTTCTTTCACTAAGATGTTGATCTTCTTGTTGTTTCATGCGATTTTGTGCCATGGTCAGGTTGTCCTTTAAGATTTGGAGAACTTGTTGTTGATTCTCGATGTGATCTTCCATTGCTTGAACCTTAGATTTTTCTTTTAGAGAAGAAGTGATGGAA